>JBBPOE010000070.1:0-66483 GCA_038091295.1 Tylopilus felleus | reverse complement strand
AGAATACCCTGTAAGGAAAGCAATCACATTCAGAGGCCCAATCTTCAGGGGATGCCACTCGCCTAGTCCTTTGAGCCACTCGGTTAGTGACAATCGTACCAATATGGTGAAGATGGTTGATTGCGTTCCAACACTTTTCCAAAATTACCCATTATGGCCATGAGTGGCTCAAAGTCAAAGTCCACGGATCGTCTTCACTTCAACTTGGAGGAGTCGATATTTCGAGGGATGGGGGAGACGACCAAATTTGTTGGTGATCGTCGTTGTTGTTGTGAGACAATTGGCTTGTGCTTATATCAGCGACTGTAAAGGGAGAATCAACCCCTGATATAACCGTAAGTTTAGGGGTAATGTAAGAATCTTGGTTGTTGTCGATAGGACGAGAGTGAAACAAATTTGTTCGAATTGATCACTTTTCATGTACCTTGGTGCACAGCTGATAAAGACCTAGTGTTCAAATCAACGACAAAGTTATTTTTCCATTTTGGAGAATCGTAAGCAGTCTTACGAGCTCTGACCTAGCTTGCGCAGCTAACGAAAACTGGCGGTCGTTTAGTCCACCTGAGATCGTCGACGACAAAAATTCGACGACATATATCTCCTTCTGAGGAATATCACTGCCATTTCAAAAGCAGCGCTCACTGCTGAGAACAGCCATGTAGTGGAGGGACATACCTTCTGGGATATCATGTCCTGGGCGTCGAAGCGACAGACAATTCGCACCGAGGATAGGACTTGATGCCTTATTGGGTTGTTCCGTGTCAGTATCACCATCGCGTATGGTGAGCAACGAGCCCTTTCACGCCTTGTCGAGGCTATTTCGGTCAATAACTGTGAGGTTTTCGCATGGTTCGGGCAACCATCCATGGACCACTTTGTTCTCCTTTCTTTGCCCGCATCATAAAGCTTGTATTTAGAAGGGTAGAGTTGGGGCGCGGGACTTCACTACCACTGCGTACGGACTGTCCTTGAAGGCGTTGCCTCTTATTCGGATGGAGGTCTGCTCAGCATAGGCCTGAAGGCAGAGAAGCCATTCCTCGTCAATCTGAAGCCATGACACGACAGAAGCTCTTTGTTAACGTACGGCACTTTTTTTGTAGAATGCGGGGCGGCCCGCCTCAAAATCGTTCATGGCGCTTGACAACTCTCCGTTTGTATTATCAATCATCTCGCCACGCGAAGTCGTGAACAAGGGAAATTAATGGTTGGGAAAGGAATATATCTATTTTCTGCTTTACCCGGAAGACGGAGAAGATGATGAAATGACATACATGAAGCTCACTACGGACAACCTGTTGCGGATATCCTGCATCGGGATACCTAGGACAGCGACCGGCGAACCGTTCATCAACCACCAGATGGATTTATCTCGTGACTCGTGACAACCTTCATACGATCCCTTGCGCTGTCGAAACCATAGTTTCTCCTGTTCCTCCGCACGATACACGATACGAACCTAGACTTATTCCCATTTCGTACGCAGGCTTGCATGGCTTCGTCATTTTATTAGGTGTACATTGTCGACGAAGCGCCTTGAAGGTGACGAAGAGGAAGTCGCACGGTGGGATAGCAGTGTAAAGGGTAACGAGAAGGACTTTGATTGCAGTATGTTCTCTTCTCTGCGTCACAAAGGCTAGCGAGAGCGAGGGCTTCTTGGACGTGGATAAGCATGTACGTTTACTCTCGTGATCCTGCTGCTTGCGGATGCCCGCTGAGCTGGTCATCCAATTGGGTGAAATAGGATGTGTACGATCGGTGTCAGGTAAGACGGTAGCAGACGTATTGTATTGGCATGATGGCGATTTCCCGTTGTCGTTTTCGCAGTCTCCGAGGTAACGGCTGCCTTCGTCGATGGAATGGGCTGAGAGACCGACTCGGAGGACACGTCTCCTAGCTACTCCGGCATCTCCCGATGTAGACCCCTGGCACTCCTTTTCCATCTTCTTCCAGCAGCACGCCAAGCAGCCTGTACCGAGCGCTTCATTGACTTCCTTGATGAAACGATGTTTAATATCTCGCATTTCTGACAAAGCTCAGCGATAAAATCCTTTACTTCTTCCTCGCCACCTCGGACTCAGATCCGAGTCGTCCGAGTCGGGTATCCTCCTGTCCTCGTTTAATTCAGCCCAAACTGCCAGTGCAATCCCAATTACGATCTCGAGGCATGCATATGATTGAGTCGCTCCACTTCCCCAATGCTATGTGCTGCGCTTGTCTTAGTGTCTACATGTGTCGCGCTCTCGACTTCACCTTGGAACAGGGGTAGCAGCAGCGTGGTCTCGAACTCTCGTTGTTTCTTCCGGCGGGCGCGCTTTCTCTCTTGCCACTGACCGGCATCTATCGATTAGATCATCATATCCCCAAGGTTCCGCAGGACAGAAGACGTGCTTAGCTGGTTCATACACATTGGTTCCAATCCCTTTGGATATAGTCACCAATAGGCAGTCTTCGAACGAACTACACGACGCACGACATTCGGATGGAAAGATGTAATTTAGTCACATGTCTCAGTCACTACGATTCGCATCCGACCGTACTTTCACATCGAGTATAATATAGTCTCGTTCTTTTAGATACATTGGTGATCCATGGGTGAATTGTATGACGGAGAATTGTTCACAGGAAACATACTAAGGTAGAAACGAAACACAGAGCATGGACTTTCAAGAACCTGATACGGTTTGATAACCACATCACTGATTGGGAAGAGAGGAACGTGAAAGCGAAAGAGACGAGAAAGCAAAGCGACAACAAGTGACAACGTACAGCTAGACAAATGCAAACCGATAAAGCAATATACCCACATCACAATACATCCACGACTGCAGCACGGAAATCCCTAACGAAGCTGAACTTGGGTTCGATTCCGGGGACGATGATCTCGTGTTCAGCAGCCACGCGCTTGAACTCGCCACTGGATTGTTGCTGGAGTAATAGAGCATGGAATGGATGTTGTAGGCGTGCAACAATCTTCAATGTGTGGGTATAGTCATCCATTATGGTGAGGGGTTCAATATTTGACTCGGGAATGGAGGGCGTAGAGGCAGGAGATCCTCGATCGCCCGAAGATGACGAACGTCCCTCGTCATTGTCATCGTCCCCGTGTGCCATACTTGTCCGACGAAGACCAGGAAGCGGATCAAACAGATGACGAATCCACGGATGTATGAAAATGAGGTTGTGGGGATCCGTCTGCGAGAGTCTGTCCAAGGTCTGGAATTCCACATTGCCAATGCCTGGTACCCGAGCCCGGTAACGGTATTCGCGACCCCGACCAAAATCTTGTACGTCGAGCTTTCTAACTGAGAAAATGATGCAGGGGAGACGCAGTCGTCGGTTGGAGAATTGGGCTGCTGGTAAGTCGGTGATCTTGTCGTAGATTTGAATCGCTTCTTCCCGAGACAGGGTACGCCTTAATCTTGAAACCTCTGCCTCCATTTTAGCATTCTCGATCGCAGACAATGTATGAGGCGGTTGACGATACACTGCGATGGCAACGGGAAGACAGCTATTGTATGTCGAAGACTCGCCGCTCCACGCAAGCACTGTTACTTCACCTAAGCGAGCTACAGTCTCCTCCAGTAGGTGGCCCAATGCGGCGTCTCCTTCCCCATAGCGCGGTATGATATCACTCTTGAATAATCCAATCAACGAGTATGCCACGTCTTCTTCAACCGTCGCATTTCGTGTCGAAGCTAGCCGCAGTTTCTCTCGGACGGTGAGATCATCAGGATTGAAAGCGATAATAGTTGTACGGGCGATCCCGATGGCATCGGCGAGTTCCTGCATGATCTTTGGTGATTTCTTGTGGTCCGCCCGGGTATCACCGAGGTATGGCTTCCAGTCGCGAGTGTAGAATCGTATAGCCTTTGCTGCAAGAAGCTCCTGTGCAGTCCAGGCCCGCTTCATCCAGATACTGCCTGTGAGGTCACCAAGGGCCGACGGAGACATTACGTCCACGAGATGTACAAACGTGACCGAAGATGTTTCATACCATTTGTACATCATCGTGAGCGACTGGTTCAATACTGTGCTGTTTGTCTTATCAATGCAGCAAGTATCACTCCATGCCCACTGATACCCCCTTGAACGAACCACCTCACAGAACTGTCGCAGCTTCTCGTTGAGAGGGGACGAATCCAGCTCCCAGACTGAGCCAGCCAGATTGACATCTTGAAATGAAGGTTCCTTCCCTCCCCATACATGCGAGAGGGTCACATATCGGAAACACTTCTTCACTACGTGCTGAATGCGTTCGTAGTCCAACTCCTCTGTCATTGAGGACATCAATTCTTTGAACTGGGGCCCCGACTTAAAAGTATGCGCTCGTTTCAGGCCATCACATAAACGACCGCTTCTGACGTCTATGAGCACGAGTGGGGATATCTTGAATACCGCATCAACAACATCGTTGATGGTATTTGCTGATTTGGAGGGTGAGACATATTTCTTGCCCAGTTCTGTGCAGCAATGGTCACAATGTCATGCATGTTTATCCCAGTGAAGTGACACTGACGACGAATGTCTTGATCGACAGAACTCTCAATGAGGGAATGCATGCAGGTGAATGCAGTCATTGCTTCTTCATAACGCTGCAAAGCGTGCAGGGCTGCATGTCTTCTCTCATATCCCCATGGACTCGCAGGGTCTCTCTTGATCGCCTGTGGCAGTTGAAATCAGGATCATCAGTTACCGAGATGAGAGAAGACATAAGACATACGTCATCTGCGTCCTTCAGTGCCTCCTCACATAACCCTTGCATTACTCGTGCTTTGCTTCGTTTGACAAGGAGACCCACAGGGTCCGACGGAGTCAGGGACAATGCGGCAGAATAGTGTATAATGGCCTTTCTTGGATTCCGAGACCGCACTGCTATATCGCCATGATCTTCGAGTTGCTTGACACTTTCTTGAAGTTTCAGTCGAATCGTGAGTTCCGGGTTGTCAAAATTCCATCCGAATATCTTTAATAAAGTTCGTGTGTCTGTCAAGGGACTCAAAATGAATATCTTACCAATGAGATTAGCATCAGGCGGGGACTCGTTTGAAACCGGGTGGCGTCCATTGCAAGTTCAAGCATCGCCATTCCTCGTCCGTTGTCTCCTTCACTCAACAACGCGCCTCCATATAGGAGGAGCATTCGAGCCTGTAAATGCCTTATACACAGCCTGGCTAACAAGTCATGCTAGGATTTACGTACTCGAACAGAGATATACAGTGGTTTGTCATCCACGATATAAATCAGATCATTCATGCGCAAGATAGCGTTGTAATGCTCTCCGCATTCAAACATAATGATCGCCTGCGTGAATAAAAAAAATCAATGAGGACGGTAACGAGGACGGTTGGCGCATACCTTGATTAACAAGAGATAATTATTGTCGGTTGCGAGACCGTCAGTGAATACGAGGTCGAATACACGGATGGCCGACTCGTGATCTCCTTTGCCGACGAATGCTACTGCATTTGCGATATAACCAATCACGGATCGCTGAGTCTCGATAGACTGGCATGAGATAGTTAGCATGAATAAGACGACAATTGATGGGAAATTACCTTTTTAGCATCTTCCATAGCCAAGTCCCACTCTTTCAAGCGGCTGCGTACAAGGGCACGTTGAGCGAGTGCACGCGCAGAGTGGAAGGGGTGTGCGATTTCTTCTGTTAAGAGTTGTTCGACACGAGTCAAGTCGCCTTGCGTCCAGGATTTCAATACGGCTGTATAGATGTATGTAAAGGGTAACTAAAATGGGGGCACATCAAGTCTGAGATTCGGCGATATTGCCAAGTAATCACTTACATTTACTGTCAAGTATGAGACGGGAAGGATGTCACGTAGACTCCGGAAGGTGACTTTGCCGTTCTGTTCCCCGGCTACAATGCAGTCGTCGTCGGGAGACAGCGCAATAGACCAAACATCGCTTGTATGATGAATGGAAAACCCGATTTGCTGTTGCGTAGAGGTATCCCAAAAGGACACCGACTTAGATGCTACGACAACAGCAAACTTTTGATTGCGCGATAGAACGACAGAGGCGCGGGATCCACTAGAAACTGTCCATTGACCGAGTAAGGAACCTGAAGACGCATCGAAACGTTTCACTTCGCCGTACGATGCAGCAAATAGGTGACAACTGTCAGCGGACCAGGCGATGGGTGATGATACACGTGGCTTGACACGGAAAGGGATGTCCAAGAGTTGCTGGCCATTCTCGCTCTCGTAGATGCGGACTGACTTGGTATCGGGGTTTTCCGCCGTAGCGGTGGCGATGCGATCCCCATTTGGGGAGAACCGCACAGTCACCACGACGCCCTCGTGTTCCAGTGGACCGACGAGAAGCCTGCCTGTCTTCATGCACCAGATGAATGCAAGCTTGTCAGCCGAGCCCGTCGCAAACTTGGTCGAATCGGGAGAAACGTCAACAGAGAACACCGTGTCGGTGTGAGCTTTGACGTCAAGGACCTTTTCCTGGGTCTGCGCATCCCACACTGCCGCCCTCGCCTTTCCATCGCTCGAATCTGGGTACCTGAGTCCACACACCAACCACCTGTTATCCGGAGACAGCGCAGAAGAGAATACTTCTGCCCAATCCGTCTGAATTGGTTCGCCATCTTCGCTCCCATCACCTACTCGCCATCGTCGAAGCAACCCTTCGGCGCCGCCGCCTAATACCTGATTTCCGTGCCCGGTGAACAAGACCGAGTATATCGTACGTTGACTATTGATCTCGATTATTCTAGAGGCGCCTGGAAGTTCATGGACGATCATCGGGCATTAAATGTACTCGTCAAAGAACTGTGCGTACCTTGTTCTGTCGACTGCATACCCACATCCAACTTGAAGTTGCGCACTATATAGGAAGGAAACCTCGTGGGAAGAATGCAGGTGAAGGAGCACGGATCGATGGCGATATGGATTAGCTCGCGTGGGAACTTGTGCCTTGTGTTTGCGTTTCTGATATTCCCTCGGACCTCTTCCCCCAACTCCGTACGCAGTATTAAGCGCAGAAAATGGTCTAGAAAACGATTTAACGAGGTAATGAGTATATGGTGGCACGTACGAATGCCTCACACGGATAATGCGCCCAACTGACTACCCTCAGGCTAGCTTGCTAGTCACGCACGGAATGGGTCTCCGAAGGAGATCATTATCTATATATATGCTTGCGCCTCTTGGATTAAAGAACTTCGTCGCACCTACATCATAGTCGCCCCATACAGGGCATGGTCTAGTTCTGCTCCGTATGGTCTGCTGGCTGTGTTTCCTACCATATACCAGGGGATTTGAGACTACGTTTCCGGCGCCCGCAAAGTGAGTGTTCCGCACATCGGCAAACTCATTTGGTATAACACACACAATCGAAACGTGCCTTAGGTCATCGTTTTCGACATATCCTATTGGAAGATTGGACAACCATTTGCCTATGAAAGCTGTGGGCATGCGTGACATTGAAGAAATCACTGCAATCTGTGGCTTTCAGTAGCGGGTACCTCATGCCTTGCCTTCGAGTCCTAGCGCTCAAGCTTCAAAGTCCATAGCCACGAAAAGTTGCTCCGAACATTACTACCAAGGTGATCGAATTGGGGGGAGCAGACTAGACACAGACGGGCCTTATACGTGCAAGACCGTATCCATGTGCTAGTGTACAGTCCATGATGGTTAGATGGTTAGATACGAAATAAAGATATGCCTGCGGTGGGTATCGATACAAATAAGTGTGGTCAATGAAACAATTCCAGCGTGAAGAAGAATTAAAGAATGGAGAACAGATGGAACTTTAATAGGCCCAGAACCAGGACCTTACCGTGTACTGTAGAGCCCTTGCATCCCAAACTCGCCGCTCGTCGACACGTCATCGTGACTGGTGGTGGTGTAGAAATCGCTTTCGTGAAGGTAGCTCTGGTCCACGTCAGCGAGAGCCCGAGGACAGACAGCCTGAGGTTGATGCCGAGGCTGCGGGTAGGCAGCCATTGACATGCCCACACCCATGTCAGTCGTAACGAGTGAATATGGCTGAGTGAAATTGCTTCGAGCCATGCAGGATGCTGCTGCAATAGCATAGCCGCTATAGTCGTAGCTTGCAGGCGCTTGCTGCGCATTATACGCGGGATAAGTCCAGGATGCCTGTGTGGGTGCATGTTGGTTGTCGACGTTGTATTGCAGCTCGTACTGTGGTGAGGGTGTAGGCATAGGTACACCGTAAATCGTGTCCGGGACCACAGGAGAACTGGGGGATGCAGGAAGTGGGGAATCCTCCATGCTATACAGCGAGGGGGAGAGTGATGAAGCCGTATGTGTAAATGCACAGTCAGTCGTGCAAGAACCAACAGACGAGGGGCGAGACGCGTAAAGTGCGGAACCGTTCGTGTTGTATAGCCCTACAGTCGAGATGGGAGATGCGGAAAGCGAGGAATCGTTCATGTTGTACAACGAGAGGGGGAGTGATGAAGATCCAGGTACAGTTTCATTGGCGGCTGCGTGCTGAACCAAAGGAAACGGGAGAGATAAGCCACCATTTACGGGGGTGACCTCGGGAAGCCAGTCATTGAACGAGGCATTGAAGTCGTCAAGCACCGCATTTCTGAAAGATCGGGCACCTGTATCAAGGGTGTAAAGGCCAACCTGCTCGAAAGAGGGACATTGCGGGTGCGGGTGCGGGTACTCTGCCACGGGTGCCTCCAATGTGGTCAAGGTTCCCGAGTTCGAGGGGAGAGAAGCGTGGTCCGGGAGGGAATTCCGGGCACGTCGCGCATCACATATCCTGACGCGTTTGGCGATCAACTCGGCACTGCTGGACGCAGGGGTGCTCTGTGAGTATGGCGAAGACCTTGACCGTCGACGTGTGGTCCTTTCTGCATTCGCAGGTGGAGGTCCCTCAGAACTCCCTTCAGGCCGGTGGCCGTGTTTCCTACTGCGATGTCGAGAAAGTGAGCTCGGGTGGGCTGTTCTGAATGTGCACCCCGGGAAAGGGCACTCATTAGGACGTTCACCAGTACTATCAAACACGTGAGTGATGCGTGTATCCTTCATTCGTGGGACTCACTGAGTGTTCTGATGCGCTTTCAGGTTTGATTCCTGAAGGGTTTTGTATGTGCAATCTGTGCACTGAAACATTCTTTCGGGACCAGTCAGCTTCGCGTCGCAGTAGCTTCTCCTTGGTACATGTACGTACTTCCCTTCCTTGACCTCCGGCGGCGCATGGGTTAGTTTATGACGCTCCATGTCAGCCTCCCGATTGATTATCGTCTGGCATATCTCGCAGGCTACTGCGGTCTGAACAGAATGGATCAGTGACGGCTTCACGAGATACTAGTTGAGGACACACAGAGGCCCGAGTTTTTCTTTTTCCCATGACGTCGAGCTTTGAATCAGATCAAGGAAGGAAGCTAAGAAGAGGATGGGTGTGATTGAGGAAATGCAGTAGACGGTGCAAGACGTAAAGGGTATTTCGTGTGTCCACAGGGGACAAACAAGCTCACACTTTCCACGCGCCAATTTACGTACTGGGGGAGTCCACACCTGACCATTGAAGAGTATGATTGCGTCGGAGCAACTTTTCACAGCCACGATGAAGATTACCCTGTAAGGCTATCTTCAGAAAGCAATCACATTCAGAGGCCCAATCTTCAGGGGATGCCACTCGCCTAGTCCTTTGAGCCACTCGGTTAGAGACAATGGTACTAATTCGGTGAGGATGGTTGATTGCGTCTCAACACTTTTCCAAAATTACCCATTATAGCGATCTTTGAAACGAGTGGCTCATGTTACAAGTCCATGGATCGTCTCCGTTTCAGCGGAGGGTTGTTTCCATGATCATGAAAGTCGACATTTCGAAGGATGGGGGAGAAGACCAAGTTAAGGATTGTTAATGATCGTCATCCGTTGCTTCTTCCTGAGACAATTGTGCCATTGTCAATATGCTTACGTTAGAGCCCCTGATTCTACACTAGGCCCGGGAACCCAAGGAACACTAGGACTTACGAGTGTCGACGTCTAAGGAACAAGCTCTCACTGCCATTGAGTCACACCAGGGAGTCGAAAAGACGTGGACGAAAATCACACACCATACGATTTCGAGTAGATTCAGAGGTTTTCTATCATCGCAGTGAGGCTCCCGCAAGCGAAACTTAAGTCAGGCCTATTGAGCATTACTCCCAGACAGACAATGTGTAGCCAACTACATAAATCTGTTGCAGATTGACTTCCAATTTGAATTGTCGTGGAGCGCCACAGAACATCTTGGTGTGGTGGGTCATTTCTATCATATCACCAACCTCGCCAGAGAAAAATCCATGGGAGGATTTGGGAATTATAAGCATGCGTATGTCGTATGTGTAGATTTTTCGCACTTGGAATTTATACGGGACAGCAGGTGAATCAGACCACGAAGTAACTCGACTCACGTCATCCTCGTCTTACAAACGTGCCACCTGGGGTTTGCATACGAGCCAGCATTGCAATTATTATTATTATCGTCGAACCGGGAGCAGCTATTCCGATCTGAGTCTTCATAAAATGCGGGGGGAATATGAGGAAAGACTGAAGAGAAATGACATATGGGCTATGGCCAAAAAAAAAGATTGATCCACAGCATGCATGGCGGAAATCCTGTGGAAAGCGTGCTTGTAATGGTAGACGTCAGAGGGAAAATAAACTTTGCTGGCCTTTTTCAAACTCAGCGGATTCCCGACCACCCCAGCGGAGCATGCGGGCACAGTTTGCCTGTCGGAGATCCAAATTACAGAATGCTCGAAGGCTCCCGGGCCGTCACTAGCACTTCCAGAATTGTATATACTGACCGGACCACAGTTGAACAGTTCTAAGTGCTGAAGCGCTCAGTGATAGATGAATCAACGATGTTTCGAAGAGGCAAATACTGAACTACAATTTGACCACGGCAGTCCCAAAAACCACGCTCATCTAACATCCCTCAGGCGTAACGCTCCGTCAGTGTCCCTCACAAACACTGTGGCTTCGTCATCAGGTATATGACTTTCCTGTCCGTTTATGCAGTGGATGTCACTTTATCAACGAGACATGAAGTATCATTTCCCAGATGTTTCCACGGGTAGGTTTGGAGGAGCGATGATGATATTACCATTCCAGCCACCACCAGATGCCCGCCGAGGATGACAGGTGCCAAGGTGTTTATCTCATCCCTGCCGTTATCGATGTGTGTCCTGTTTCGAAAAACGATCATCTAATTGGTACTAGTCCCCAGCTTCCCTCAAGTTTCGCCTCGTGTTATGACTAGATACAAACCTCCCTAGTCAAGTGGTCTCGCAACGTTCTCTAGAATATTCCTTATTCGACCAGCGATTATCTGCGGCGATGGGCTTTTTCTGATATAACGTAACGCGAAGAACTTGTCCTCCGTACTAACCTAGCAGAGGTCACGGCCTCCCCATCGGAATATTACGAACCGTCGTCGTGACCCTCTGCAACTATATCCACTTCAAGAATCGCGTAATTATATGGGTGAGTCGCTGTAAGCTGACTTAAACATGTTCTGAGAGCAAACTCGCAGGCTTAACTTAGCCCCGACTGTCCCGCAGCGGATAACCACCTAGAAAACTGCGTACGAATGTTCAAAAACGCTACCGGCGACTCCACCTCACCCAGATTGGTTCACTCTATCATTGAAGCAAGTGAGATCGTGTACTGCGTGTTGCAGTATACAATATAAAGGTCGGGATGATACTCTCATGAGAAACACTTTCTATCCGGCAGAAAACAGAAACAGAGAACGATGTGGACTGTCGGTCATGGTTTATCCACATGGGATCACCACAGCCCTTGACCATCTGCCTGCCTTTCAGTTCACCGAATCCCTGAGAAAACGGTAAGGAAAACAGTCAACATTGGTCAACTGTGCCCACGACATGGCTTACCTTAAAATAAACCTGCGATACCAAGCTGTTGTGTAACCCAGACTGGGCTCATTTAAATCACCGTCCTTTTCTCTTTTCACCTGCACCTGCACCTAACTTTTTACCCCCTCCAAAACTATTAGACTTGGGTTCTTTTTCTTTTTCAACTTGAAAGGCATCAATTAACCCAAAGCCGAAGGGTTGCGCCTTAACTTTTTTTCCCTCGTCCCATTGGCATCGGAGAGTTGGTTGACTAAGCTCATTTGCAACTTTCTCCCTCGGGGATTCAGCGACCGCTGATGACGGTTGGGGTTTGACTGAAGGGGAACGAGGAGAAGATGGAGGAGCGTGTTCCGTGGGCACTGATGCTGACGGAAAAGGTTGACGTTCCGTTAAAAGCCTTGCATGGATTCCAACAATGATATCGGCGCCATGAGGAAAGCCCTTATCAGCGATGCGCCGTGCAAGCGCAGGAAAACCTGCAACGACTGGAGCAGATCCAATGTGGGCGTACAACACGTCGAGCTCCATCTCTAGCAGCTGTGGATGGCTACAGTGTTGCTTTGGTAAGCGACCGACGTCGTGGCTCAAAGGTGAACGAGAACGGACCTCGCGACGATGCTGCACGAAAGCTCTTTCAGAATGTTGTGTTCCGTGAGGTTTCTCTGAATGTGCGCTAAAGCGTCATCGCGAAGATGGTCTAGCCCAACCTGAAGCGGTCGTTCAGCTAACCGCTCTGACACTGACTGAATGTAAACATCCTTACCTTGCAGGCGAGACGGTACATGGACTTCGCAGAGCACCTCGGCTCATCCTGAGAGTCCACTGAAGGTTCGCAAGGTTGCCTTCCAGGCGTGGCCGAACCGAGAGGCAAGAAATTGACCTTGTCAGTGTAAA
This sequence comes from Tylopilus felleus, assembly GCA_038091295.1. Taxonomy (NCBI): domain Eukaryota; kingdom Fungi; phylum Basidiomycota; class Agaricomycetes; order Boletales; family Boletaceae; genus Tylopilus; species Tylopilus felleus. The sequence goes on along the minus strand of JBBPOE010000070.1, from coordinate 53,717 downwards.
GATAGTTCAGGAGGGTATACCATCTAAATGTTGAACGTCAATCACCCAGAGGTGAGAACATACTATCGCGAGCTTACGTCTTGAACGCGCTATCTTTGACGAGCACGTGGCGACTTCCCAAGGACCTCAGGCGCATGGCAGCCTGATTATCCAATATCTTGTTACCCGGGCGCTCCTGAACTGCAGTTTCGCCGCTTGTCACCGACACAGTCTCACCCATGCCAAAATTGCTAAACGGTTCGTCTAGCCTCGGATGTTCGGGACTCATGACGAACATGTCGGAGCTAACAGACTCAGAACCATCCTCGGACAATCTACTGCGGATCAGATAGCAAACTTAAAAAATAACGGTGCACCTTACTCGTCGTCATCCTTTGGTTGGGTTCTAATACTGATCCGGGGAGTGGTTGTTATCGTCGCAGATTCGTGCTTTAGATCCTTGTTATCTACGAGAGGGATGGATGGTTCATCGCGATCGTCATCGAGATCACTGTCACTTTCGTAGCCATAATCATCCACTCGAACGTGGCTTGGAACGTCGTTGGCTTCCGTGAGGTCGCTCAACGACGGGTCGGCTGGGCTTATGTCCGAGCCTAATACTGGACACCCTTGAATGTAACGACGATTGATTCATGGAGGAATCACTCACGATCTAGAAAGTACCTCGAGCTCTTGGCTAGAAGGACGTTGTTCGCGCAGAGAACACGAGGCTTGGTGACTCGATGGGCTGGGACTGATTGCGCAGAAAACAGATGGAACTGGGTGTTAATGAGCTCTTCTCCAAGGAAAGACTTCCTCAGAAATTCTTCTATGCGCTCTTGCTTACTCGAATCTGTTAGTACTGGTGACATGGTGGGTGTTGGAGGAGGGTGAATGGGTACGCTGTCTCACTTTACTTGCACCACGCGTCCTTTGCTGTGAATGATCCACCCAGCCAGCCTCATGTTCAGTGGCACAAGGGCAGACCTTCGATATACAAATAAAGGACTGCCTCGTGCCACACAGCGTGCAAGGGTGCGCTTTAAAACTCAGAGATTTCCTAAAGATCATCTATCTTGGGAGGAGCAGATATGCTTCGCCCACAGGGGGGACCCTGAAGGATAGATCTCTAAAATCCTCGTGGGCTCGTGCATGACGGGTTCCAGGCTGTTGAAACCGCGCCGGCTGCGCAGAGCGTTTTCGTTCAAGATGGCCAGGTAAAGTTCAAGTCATCCGATGCTCAGCCACGTGGCATTTAGATCAGGTGACGCAGATCAGAAATGGTCTAAATATGGCAAGAAGCAGGTTAGGGTTCGAGAATGGGTGGACATGGATGGGACGAGAATGGAGCGAAATCCTAGGCTCGACGTAGAGGACGACGGCATCAATGGGTATAGCGAAGTCAACGTCGAGCCTACGAGTACACGATCTAATCACTGGTTAGCAGTGACGTGATACTGGTCTGGAAGTTGGCTCATGGAACACCGAGGAGCTCAAAGCTGTAGAAACTCCTGCATATCCAAGGCGTCGGTTCAAGTTAGTGGCAACCTTGAGTTAGAAACACTCGATACAGACGGATTTGAACTTTCGTTGCAACACCCATAGTGAAAGTTTGGTGATTGGGTCGACATCGTATGCGTAGCAGGTTCATCGGGGACTAGTGAGTGGACAAAAGACTAAATGCGTCCAGACTTGGGTACCCGGGGGCCGGTAGTTGGAGAATAGAATCGAAGTCGCGATCACGTGAAGACAGTTGCGGTGATGAACCCGCGAACCTCAAGTCCACTCCCGGGCCCCATAGGTTCCTCTGCATCTGCCACTTCGGAAACAAGTTCACCATCATGTCTACCCAATCATCAAAATCTGGCTATGTGTGCCGCGAACGAAAGTTCAGACCCGTACGTACTGTGCTTTTCTACCTACATATTGCTACTAATGTCTTGCACACAGGGGCACCTCCGGCTTTGGGCCCCTCGGTGTCCCATGGCCCAGCTTCCAGACCAGTATCGCGTCACTAAGGCTAACCCTAACCCTCCATTGGTCCACTTCGCTATTCCCATTGACGCCGTTGTCCTCTACAACTAAGCAGCCAAGCACAAAATTGTCCATCCCGAAGAACGCATTCTCGATTTAGGGAAGGCAATGGAACATCTGTCGGAATATGCTGAATATGAAATTTATGTTTACTGGCCGTTCAAAGCTACAGCCGACTGCGGCTTAATCCTCGTACTCTATGATAACTACACTATGAAGGACAAGAGGCTTATTGACGAAGATCAAGAGGACGTCATACAAATGGTGCAGAAAGCCCTTGGATTGGACAAGTCTATGCGGCCGAAATGGCATTTCGATTGGGAAGATCCATGGGTCCCGGACGACGAGGATGAGGATGAGGACGAGGACGAGGACGAGGACGAGGGGGAGGACACGGTGTAGGTGAGTCTGTTCAGCTCTTTGATCTTATTGTCTCCTTTAGTTTGTGTTGTTATGTAGCTGACATGTATCCAGAACGAAATACATGGACGAAGGAAATAACGATGTTATTTCTGTTGATCACGAAGAGCTAGAACGCAAGATGAAGGCATCTGGTTTCAGTGAAAATGTAATTTTCTTTCAAAAGCCTTGCATGAATGAATTCCAACGATGATATTGGCTCCGTAAAGGAGCTCCTTCTGAACTATGCACTGTGCGAGGGTGGAAGCCCCTGGAGGCGACGCGACGTGGGAGGAGAGCACGTCGAATTCCATCTCGAGTAGTTCCGGATACCTATAAATCAGTAAGCAAACGACAGACGACAGATGAATAGAGGGTGGGGAGGCACGCACTTCCAGAGAAGGCTGCACGAAAAGGGTGGCAGTGGCAATTAATGACTAGAAGTGAACAATACAAACGGGTTTGAACGTGAACTTTCGTTTACACCACACATCCAGTTTAGTTTTTGATGGGTAGATGGCAAGGTTGAGTCTGAAGATCTGACGGACTAATCAAGCGGATGTAAAGACTAAACGCGTCCAACTCAGGAAACGGGGTCGCGTGAAGACAGCTGTAGTGACAAATTCAGAAACACGTTCCGCTATTCCTTCCGGGGCATGAAAGGACGGGTGTGGTATTACAGTCACGCCAGTCAGGTCTTTTACAGACAAATGCAGCGCATAGAGAAACTCCGGAGAAAATGCTGTGCATTCTTCATTGACGATGCGAGCCGGGGGGACAACAATAGATTCTTCAAACATGCGATGAACTGCAGAATCATCTTCTTCGCTGTTCCGCGACACGGTAGGGGGATCACCTGGGAAGTGAAGAAGGATAAACCAGATATGTTGTTCTCGAATCTCGTTGCGAACCTTTGTCGGCCTCCAAGGTTTCTATTGTTCCCAAGAAGTAAATTAGGTGGGTGCCTCAGCTTCCGGGACTCCGCCTACGCGCTTGCCTGGATGAGTCGCTTGATGTGGACGACAGATCAACGTCATCACGTGATGTGCTTCGTTCGGTATGTAAAGGCCCACTACACAGGTTACCCTGCATCCGCCACTTCAGAAACTTCACCATCATATGATGTCTAACCAACCATCCAACACTGGGTTTGTGTGCCGCGAACGAAAGTTCAGATCCGTTTGTATTGTACCCTTCCAGCTATGAATTGGTACTAATGTGCGGCATGTAGGAGCTTCTCCGGCTCTGGGCTCCTCGTTGTCCCATGACCCCAACTTCCGGACCAGTATCGCGTCACTGAGGCTAACCAAAACCCTCCGTTGGTCCACTTCGCTATACCCATCGATGCCGTCATCCTCTACGAGTACACATACGCACACGATTTAATCTGTTGCCAACCTGACCGGCAATATCCCGATATACCCAAGGCAATGAAACATCTTTCGCAAGATGTCGAGTATGAAATCCATCTTCGCTGGCCGTTTGAACCCACAGCGGACTGTGGCTTACTCCTCACCCTCTACAACAACTACACGATGAAGGACAAGATGCTTATTGACGAAGATCAAGAGGATGTCGTCCAAATGGTGCAGGAAGCACTCGGATTGGATAAGTCTATGCGGCCGAAATGGTATTTCGATTGGGAAGATACGTGGGTCCCAGAGGACGAGGACGAGGACACGGAGTAGGTGAGTACGTTCAGCTCTGCATGCGTTGTGTTGTTATGCACAATAACTGATATGTATACAGGACGAAATATCTGGTTGAAGGAAATTTAAAATAACGATGTTATTTCCACGGGAGACAGATGTCAATTGTCGACATGAATATTGGATGCGCCTTTGCCTATGTACCTTATTCGTGTCGTTCATCGACACAAAGCTGTAATGTGACACTAGCAAAGGTGTAATCAAAGGCGATATCCTCAGCGCCGTCCCACACCATAACATCGTTCAGACGTTTAAGGGGAGTCCTAATGTTACTTGTGTGTAAATCTTTCTCCAGCACAATGTACAATCTTGTAGAATCCGATCGCATTCCGTCAAGCATATTGCTAGTGTGAGCACCAGAAATTGAGTTCACGATAATGTTTTATTCGGTATAAAGACTACACAAGGCGCCCGCCACAGACTCCCTTTTGTTCCCCCAACAGTACCTCAAATTTATACCATGTCACGCAATTATCAGGATGTCCTTAAATCTTGAACGTACAACCGCGATGAGCCTATGCCCGCGATGGACAAGCAGCCCCTCGTGAGTTTCAGGTGCGCTCAAGGTTTCGAAATTTCACTATTGCCACTGCGAAACTCAGCTTGTTGGAACGAAGTCTACAAACACATACCAACCCAACATAATCGGCTCTTAGAGGAGCCCAGAGTATCCTCGCTCGCTCGGTGCTCTGCAACGTTCAAAAATGGTGAGATTCAGTATTACATTGTTACCGTGTTCACTCGATCGATAGTATGGGTTAGGTTGCAATCAAAATCTTTTGGTCAATCGCGTCTGACAAGGCTCGAGCAAGTAACCGTCATAAGGGCGAAAATCCCAGAGGAACGCTTACCTACTCCTCCAGGCTGGGAATTAGCGACACCAAAACAAAGCAAACTTCCTGCAGTACCATCACGGTATTTCGCACTGGTGGTAAGCCTGAAGATGGCTCCTTGCGCCTTTCCGTTACCTTCTTTTTCTCTCCTGTATTCGACCCCTTGGTCGCATTGGCAGCCGGTATTGCCACATTCGCAGCCACCTTTGGGCGGGGCGGTATACTGGGGTGTAGACTTACTAACCCCGGAGCCTGAGGGCAGAGACAAGTGGGTACCTTGCTTGTCCACACATGAGACGGTTCAGTCTTATCTTCAGCCTCAGTTTTAACCACGTTCTTTACATTCGCGTCTGGCTCTCCTGCTTCTGTTGATCACGAAGAGCTAGAACGCAAGATGAAGTAGTTTGGTTTCAGCGAAAATGTGAAACTTTCTTTCGAAAGCCGTGTGGATCCCAACAGTGATATTGGCTCCGTGACGGAGCTCATTCTGATCGATGCGCTGCGCGAGGGCGGCGATGTTCGCACTGGAGGTGATGTGATGTGAGAGTAGAGTACGTCGAGTTCCATCTCGAGTAGTTTTTGATACCTACAGATCTGTAAGCAAACGACAGACCGATGAACAGACGGTGCGGAAACGCACTTCAAGAGAAGGCTGCACGAAAGTTCTTTGAGAGTGGCAGTAGCAATTAATAGCTAGAAGTGGGCAATGCAAACGGGTTTGAACATGAACTTTCGTTCACGACACACATCCAGTTTTTTATATATTGTATGTGATAGCAAGGTTGAGTCAAGTGGACGTGCCAGTGCCAGGAAACTAAACGAGTCTCATTCAAGGAAACGCGGTCACGTGAAGACAGTCACGGTAGTGGTCCTCCGTATCCGCGATGATCCAAGCCAGTCCTGAAGTTCCTCTGTATCCACCACTCCAGAAACTGCGCCATCATACGATGTCTACCCAGCCATCAAAATCTTGCTACGTGTTTCACGAACAAGAGTTCAAACCCGTTTGTACTGTGCACTTCTATCTACTATTTGCTGCTAATGTCTTGGATGCAGGAGCTCCTTCAGCTATGGGCTCCTCGGTGTCCCATGACCCAACTTCCAGATCAGTGCCGCGTCACTAAAGCTAACCCAAACCCTCCGTTGGTCCACTTCCCCATACCCGTTGACGAGGTTGATATCTTCAAGTACGCAATCAAGCACAAGTTAATCTATCCCGACCCCCGCGTTCCCGATATAGCAGAGGCAATGAAACATCTATCGCAATACGCCGAATATGAGTTGGACCTTTCCTGGCCATTCGAACCCACAGCGGACTGTGGCTTGATCCTCATACTCTATGACAACTACACGATGAAGGACAAGATGCTTATTGACGAAGATCAAGAGGACGTCATCCAAATGGTGCAAGAAGCACTCGGATTGGATAGGTCTATGCGGCCGAAATGGTATTTCGATTGGGAAGATCCGTGGCGCCCAGAGGACTAGGGCGAGGTCATGAAGTAGGTAAGTCTCTTCAGCTTCGCACACTCTTGTGTTGTTGCGCACAATAGCTGATATACATCCAGGACGACACGCATGCATGAAGCACGTAGCCATCTTGTTTCCACGGAGTACATGGTGTCAATTGGTCGAAATGAATATTGGATGCGTCGCTGCCATCACTTACCCCCATCGTTCGATATCGATAACGGACAGCTGTATTGCGTCAATGGCAAAGATGTGATGAAAGATGACATCCTTGGCGCTGTCGCCCACAATAATATTGTTCAAATGTTTCACGGGAAAGCTCCTAATGTCACTCGTGTAGTTCTTTGTTCACCATAATGTAGATGTGGAACCCGAATCAGTTTTCAAGTCACTTATTGTAAATAATCCAATTCTTGGTAGCGTTCGAGTCGCTCTGTCTGTAGCCCAAGCAGTGTGCACCCGCCAGACTTTGTTCGTTTCCCCACCAGTGTCTCAGATTTATAGTACCATGTCTACGCAGCCGTCAGGATTTCCTTGAACCTCGAGCGCAGAACTACGACGGGCTATATATATACTCACCAACGACAAGCAGTCCCAAGTTGTCACTGGCGGTTTCAGCTGTGCCTCCGGTTCCGAAATTTCCCTATCGTCGCAGCGTATCAAGCACTTTGGATGTATACATACGTCGGCCGCAGAGAAACTCGGGACGAGCTCACCATCGGAGACCGACCGAAGGTAATCCGAGTCGGCTCCCATCGGTGCCCAGAGTATCCTCGCCCGGTCAGTCGTCTTCACCGTTCAAACATGGTGATCAAGTGTTACAAGATTTACATTGTTACCGTGTTCACTCCATAGTACATGTTAAGTTGGACAATCAAAACATTCTTGTAACCACAATCCCTGGGTCGATCACGTCTGGCAAAACTCGAATGAGCAACCATTTGAAGGGCACAACTCACAGAAGAAAGCTTACCTGGGAATTAGCAATACAAAAACAATGCATACTTCTTATGGTACCGTCTCGTTGTTGCCTTTGGCTGGGGAACCTGCAGGTGGCTCATTACGCTCTTCTGCCGTCTTCTTGTCCCCTCCCGTACCCGACTTCTTAGTCACAGTGGCGCCGGGCGTTGCCACCTTTGCAGACGCTTGGGCCGGTGTACTGGGCGTAGACTTACTAACCCCAGAACCCAAGGGCAAAGGTCCCGGCTGGGTACCTCGCTTGTACACATGAGACAGTTCAATCTTGTCTTTAGCTTCAGCCATACGCCATGCAATCACGTCTGGCTTCAGTGAAAATGGAACATGTTCCTTCGAAAACCTTGCATGAATTCCGATGATGATATCAGCTCCATGAGGAAGCCCCTTGTAGCAATGCGCTCTGCGAAGGCAGGAAAATTCTCAACAACCGGAGGTGATGAGATGTGGGAGTGCAGCACGTCGAGCTCCATGTCAAGTAATTGCGGATGCCTGCAGTTCGGTGAGCAAACGACAAACAACGCCACGAGTAGAGAGGGTCGGGAAGCACGCACTTCGAGACAATGCTACACGAAAGCTCTTTCAGGATGTTGCGCTCGCTAAGGTTCCCCCGGATGTAAGAGAAAGCCTCGTTGCGAACATGATCCAATCCAACCTAAGCGCGTTTTTAGCTCGTAACTCCAGTCTCATGCAGCTAGGTCTAACAAGGTACACGAACCTTGGAGGCAAGGCGATACATAGACTTAGCCGAACAACGTGGTCGATCTAGAGAGCTGGTCGAAGATCCGCGTTGCCCGCGAGGTGTCGTTGAACTCAGAGGCAAAAAGCTGAGCTTGCCAGTATAGAGGTAGTTCAGGAGGGTGTACCATCTACAGACCGAATGTCTCTTAGTCTCGGCGCAGAGAGCATGCTGAAGGAGAGCTTACGTCTGGAATGCTGTGTCTTTGACAAGGATGTGACGACTCCCCAAGTACCGCAAACGCATGGCGGTCTGATTCCAAGAAGTCAAGTTATTGTCTACGGGATGCTGCGATGCAGTCTCGCTGATGTGGCACCGTCTTCGCTCTCAGAGAATGATTCGCTCCGCTTCTCGGGAGTCGTTACAAACGTACCGCAGCCAGACGATTCGGAACCATCGTCGGACAATCTACGCAGACGTATCAGTTGGCAATCAAACGAACGATGATGGACCTCACTCATCGCCGTCCTTGTGATAGGTTTTAGCACCAACTTTGGATGGGGATGTTGGTAACGCAGACTGATCCTTCAGAGACGTGGGATTGGCGACAGGGCCGGGATCATCGTCCAGGTCGTTGTCACTTTCGTCATCCAGGTCGCTGTCACTTTCATAGCCATAATCTTCAACCCCAGCATCTTTAGGAACATCGTTGTCACCAGTAAGATCGACCAATGAAAGGTCGGAAGGATTGGCATCTGAGTTCAAAACTGAACGCACACCATTGGGTACGACAATCATTTTCTATGAATGAGCCACTCACGTTCCAAGAAGTATTTCGAGCTCTTGGCTAGAAGCCAATTGTTTACGCAAAGGACGCGAGGCTTCGTGACTCGAGCTGACGATGAAGATCTCGTGGAGAAAAGATGGAACTGGGTGTTAACAAGCTCCTCTCCGAGAAGAAACTTCCTCAGAAGTTCTTCTATACACTCCAGTGTGATGGTCCTACTTGGTTGGGCGCAGATCATTCCAGACCCTGAAGCAGGCTTGGCTTGGCTGGATGCACTTGCTGTACCAGCGAGTTTACTAGCTCCGGTGGCGGTGGCCAGTTCTTGCTGTTGAGGTTGCCCGAACGCAGAACCTCCGGTAGAAATGCCGATGACGGTACTAGTGCTCATGGTAGGTTGTTGCCCAAAGGCTCCGAATTGGCCCGTAACAGGTTGGCCTGTAGTGAATCCAACTGCGCCAGCAGTACCGCCTCCGAATATCGAGCCAGCTGACGCGGTTGGTATCACAAAAGGACTGACTGGCATAGCAGGAGCCTCAGATGTCGTTTGTCCGGGTGCATCAGCTGTCTTGCGATTTTGTTGATAATCTTGAACGCGTAATTCCTAGTTCGCAACGCTCAACAACGGTGAGCGAAATGGACGTGAATTCCGTTAACCTACCTCTAAAGATGTGCCCAGGTGAGCGGGCATGGCCGAGATGCTCGTGTATATGCAATGGAATCTCCCACCTGGAATCTCCTCGACATGGGTGACAGAGTAGGTTGGCGTGCACGTGCCTGCCATCACGGATGGTAGATTGATACCTTTGGCCGGAATAAGGTCAAAGGCCTAATAAAACGACACGACTTACTCGCAGGAGTGGCAGCAAGAGTCGTCGGAGCTTTGGGTTGCTCAAGAGGTGGATCACCGACATCGACAGTGAACGTGAAAGCGCTTTCCATATTCGAAGTGATGCGACCGAAAACGTCAGTTCTTGATGTCCCCGCCACGCGAACAGCACTCCTGCTATCCGTAGTGCAGATAGTAGAGGTGGCGTTATTCTGAGCAATTGCACCTACAGTAGGAAATGGATGTTATGTTTAGCACCAGAATAACACAAGATGTCTCGGGAAAGCAAACGAACTGGGGGGCAACTGGAATGCAGACGTTCCGGTGTTACTTGTTCTTTCGTCCGCCGCGAGAGGTATCGGTCTTGCTGCTAGAGGCTGTTACTGCGTCGTAAATGCATGAAAGCTGGCGACTCGTTGCTTTAAGTAGATGTGCGAAAACAAAAAGATCCTTTCCTCGGCTAAATGACAAAGTTACTCAAAGGTCATGCCACCATCAGTAAATCACTGATTTTGGCAGTGCCATAGTGATATAGTCTGGAGACCAGACCGTCTATGAGGTTGCCGCGTTGAGAGACAGACTGTCGATAGACGGTCTGGTAAATTTCGTTCGCGTTTGGGGGGCTGCGCGGGCACGTGACATTCAGCCAATCAGATAATGGGGGATTTGAGGTTTGGAAAATAAATTGTAAATTGATTTGCAGCGCGATCGAGTGAGACGCGACTTGAGCTGACACGATCACTTACGACCCGCAATGAAATGGACCACTCCCTCTTTATACCAGCAATCCTCAAGGCCCCGCTACGTTCCCTCGAGGACCTTGCACGTCTAATGCTCGACAAGAAGCTTCCTGTCGACTATCTTGCCACACTCGCTGAAAAAGACAGGACTGATGCTCTGCGAGCGTGTCTTGTAGTTTCCTTTGTCACTCGTTTTACAATCGTTCCGCGTGCTTTCCAGCTCCAGGCTTCCCTCGCAACCCTAAACGGATTCGATAGCATAATTACTGCCAGGACAGGTACCGGAAAGACCTTGTGTCTGTTCATCCCCATCTTACTTCGACCAAACTCAATTTCCATCACGATTTCGCCGCTGAAACGTCTTCAAGCGACTCAGGTAAGAGTAGGAGGTAGTGAATATCAGTCACGGAATATATTACCATTCACACATGCAGGTCGCTGAGTCCGAGAAGTATGGAATAAAGACGGTCGTGATCAATGAAGATACACCCAATGATCCTGGACTTTGGGAGGTAATCATGAGATTCTCTCCCCTCAAAAGGAGTCTGATGACGAAGTAAAAGTCCATTCGACGAGGGGATTACCAGCACTTGATTGTCTCGCCCGAGCAGCTTACCTTGTCCAACGGGCACTTTCCCCGATTGGCACGACTCCTACGACAGGACCGGTCTTTCAGAAATAAAATAAACCGCGTTCACGTTGACGAAGCACACAACAACCCCATTAATAGGAAGTCTGCACGATTTTCTTCCCAACTGTCGAATTGATACCCCACGTCAGAAGAAACTCGGGCAAAATGGTATCGATCGTTCCACTGAGGATGTGCTTGACGTCGTCCATTTCATTATACACCTTCCGAGCTATGGACTGAAGTGCGTGGGGTTCCATCCAAGCGAGAATTTGTGCCTTGCCACGAGGATCTTCGTACAGACAGTCCAACAACAGGGCCAGCTTCCCGAGTGGTTGGTCCTTGGTACAGGTATAGATACGATCACGGTGTGTTGCGAACTCTTTTTGTGCGGGATCGAGGACCTTAAGGAGCATGGTGAAGAGTGAAAGTCGGCCAGTTTGCAGGACATGAATTGCTCTCTGTATGTGCTCGTTCCGAGTCAGAGGTACTGAATGCTTTGGCGAGTCCGAGAGGTAACCAAAACAGTTGTTGGGTGGAAAGGTGATTATCATTATGTCTTGCATACGCTCGCGAGAACGTCGAGAGACAGCAGCGATGCGATAGGTCTTAAGTGCTGAGTCATCCGACTTATCCTTCAGCCACGTGATTGATGCTAACCCGTAAATAGACATAGTGCTCACGTGCCCGCGCAGCCCAAATTTACCAGACCGTCTGCCTCTCAACACGGCAGGCTCATAGACGGGCTGGGTCCCAGACTAAATCGATATATACTGCTGAAACAAGTATGGCAGTCCGAGTCATTGGTCAAAGTGCACTTTACGCGGCGCACGCAAGCAACATTTGGTCGCGGAAACTGGGAATCTGTGGGATGGCGCCCTAGGGCAAGTATATTCAAGAAGCCACAACATCGCTGTCATGCATTGTGTCCTACGCTCGGTCGAAACGTCACCACGGTCGCATTCGCCACGCCTTCAACCTTGACAGTCAACCATCTCCTTAACCGATGTTCTTGACCCAATCTAGCCGCCAACAGCGACGTCTCGATGCTCGCTATCTTGACTCTCGACGACCTTCCATTGGGAGCAGGTATGTCGGTCCCTGTCTTACCGGCGGGATCGGAATGGGGTGTGTGGTGCCACAAGGCGCTGTCCAGGAAGCCTTTGGGGGCAGATTGCGGCTTCGTTACGTTGTTGACAGCCCTTTTTGCCAAAACTCATCATGCTTCGGTGCTGAACGTTGACTCAGGTTCTGTTTCGTCTTGCTATAAGCGTTGTTGGTTGTCACTTTTTTTCTCGTCACGTTCTTGTCGTCTTTTTAGCCACGTTCTGGTTTCTTCGCGTTCGGAGGTTGGTGTTCGCCTCGTCGCTTTCTCATCGCTGGGCCGTCTACATTCTCATCTTGTTTACCGGTTGCTCATCATTCTTTCAGTACACAATGCCCAAATTCTTTTGGTGAATCACAAAGAGTACGTACGACATCATACCTCCTGGGGTGTTCGAGAGCAACCCGAATCAAACGTCAAGATTTGTAGTGACAGCTCAAGCCTATCCGGGGCAATTACAGACTTACAGTGTTGGCTGGCAGCTGCCGTCACATTTGCGTCACATGGGCCCTTAGTGAGCATGCACCGCCATTTGTGCCAACCGTGTCTGTGTTGAAAGGTGGCTTCGCCAACAACAGATATAGTTGCAATGGCCCTTTAACCGCAGTGACGGAGCTCTTTATCTCCTTTTGTATTATTCCAATGACAGTCCTCAAACAGCTTGCAGTGTCGCCAAGCGCTACCTGATAATCTGGTCCGTCCGTCCAATACCGTGACACCCGATGACATGTGAGGGCTATACCAGATCCCCATTGACATTCGTGATATAAGGCAGGCGTAATGATCATGATTCACCAATCTCACTAATGTTTCATAAACGAAGGCCGGAAATATTTTCAAGTTGCATACATATATTAAGAGCAAGGCAAGTAAGTGGCCCACTAACAGCTTCAACACGAGGTGCAATATTCGACATGCAACTGGTAATGAAAAGAAAGTTGAAGAGGATCACGTTGACTAACGCTCCTTACAGATTCAGGTCGCGCGTAGCAATATTCGCTTGCTTCTTGAGCAATGCAACGTTGCCTATCAAATCGCCCCATTCGACGAGGGCCTGTACCAGGAGTGTATCGACGAGGTGAGACAACGTGGCTACCCAATGGACAGCGACTTTCGCCCGTATCTCTGGTACGGGGTCGTCTATGCCGCAAACACTCGCAGGCATCTCCCCCACCGTCCCACTCAGATATGGATTGTGCTCTATATTGCATGCACCATCTACATCGACGATGTCTCGGACCGTTTTCCAGAAGAGATGGCGAACATCTATATCTTCAACGACCGGTTTATTCGCAAGGAAACACAAGAGAACCCCATATTGGACGCATTTGCAGATATCCTTCGTAGGGTGTCAGACCTCTATCTGCCTGTCGCCTCCCATTTGATCACCACATCGACACTCAATTTCATCACTGCCATGATGCTGGAACACGAAACAAAACACATGAAGGTATGGTCGAAATCACGTGCAGAAGATGTCGTTGACGACGACGAATAGATCTCGAGCGCTGCAAAAGAATATCCCACTTACCAACGAATCTTGTCTGGCTTCGCAGAAGCTTGCGGTTTCATCGCGTTCCCGCGGGAGATCCCTCTGAATGACTACATACAGGCGATTCCAGAGATCAGGCTGTTCATCAATGACGTCAAGTAGGTGTCTCTCACTGTCTCGCATTCACGCATTATTTACTCTTCCTTTCAGCGACGTGATGTCCTTTTACAAGGAAGAGCTAGCGGGCGAGACGATCAACCAGATCTCCATGTCAGCTGCTCAAAACAACAAATCAAAGCTGGAAACGTTCAGCGAACTGACTGAGACATCCGTCGGCCTCTACAAGAGCATTATAAAGATATTGGAGGGGTCTCCGGAAGCTTGTGAAGTGTTCAAGCATTTTGCGGTTGGATATTTTCACTTCCACACTTCAGTGCCCAGGTATCGATTGGAGGACTTGGACTTGTAGATGTTGTGTCAGATAGCACCGTACTCAAAAATTTTGCATTCTATTGACTTGACATTAAAGTACAAGGTCGATCATTGATACATAGTACTAGGGCAAAAGCGACATGATGACGTTGAGCACTGGAAGTCCATGGGGAGTGATCAACTAATGTTACCGCCAGCTTGAACTGCGATCCGAGAATCCATGTGCAACCTTGCACAGCCAGTCCTAATGGGAATTTCGTTACCTTCGCAGGTAGCTGTGAAATCTAGGCGGATCTTTCGATTTTCCCCTTTAGAATGTTCATATGAGGGAGGGAAACAAACGTTTAAAACGATTTAAAGGCTAGCTGTATAAAGCTGTCCGGCAGTGAGCATATTCTTGAGCTTCGGATCGTCTGTCTTGTTTCCAGTCCGTTTGACATGGTGTGAGAGATCCAAGGTCTCCAACTTAAGGGTCGTCGTTTGTAGGTCCGGGATCCTTGAAATGATGCAAAAAGTGTAGGCGACAAAGGGTGGTATACTTCCAGCTGGTCATATGATGCGGCGCAGCAACCTGAAGCGAAGGAACAATCTCCACGTGGGTCATGTGGGATCCGAAACACTAGAAGGGCAGGTGCTCCAGAGGAAATCCGATGGATCATTTCCGCGTATGCGGCACATTGATGGATTAGACAGTAGTACCCTACGATGGGGCGTGCGATACTTGATGCCGTTGAGGGCATGTTTACAGCTATGTAGCTGGAATCATGTGAAGGCATGGCTAGTGACCGGTGAATATTAGGAGCCCGAACCAGATGATGCCAGCGCGATCCACCGGGCGGACTGTAGATCCACGCGATTAACATCTCACGAAGCCCTGTTGAAGGTGCTATTTGGTGAGGACAGACACCGTAGACGTTGCAAAAGTGTCATACCGTGAACCGAGTCACACGTCCCTGGGTGACTCGGTCTGACGAGTGATCCAGGACCAAGTTTAGATCCATCGAGCGCGGAGTCATCTCAAGACCTAACGATAATCATCTAGAAGCGGCCGAACAACATCGTTCAACCCCACTGCAACGACGACGACAACATACACCGTATTCGCCATCAAACCACCCTTTTCCCCATCCCAGCTCGACAAACACAAAAGTCTCCGACTCACCTCGCTCCAAATGGACCCACAGGCCTTTGGGTCTAACTACGCACGCGAAGTGGCTTTCACGGAACAAGTTTGGCGAGAGCGGGTCAATTCGCCCTTTAAGCGGACGATCGTCGCTTCCGTGACGGATGCCTCGCACGCTGAGGAGCTGGGAGATGTCGAGAAGAAGGAACCGGGGGAGACAGGCGAGTGGATAGGAATGGCCAGTATAGTAGGACCTTCGGGCTTGGTACCTTCCACCCTAGCCCCGTTCGAAAAGGCCGGCGTGGGTAGCAACTGGGAGATATACGCCCTGTATGGGATGTGGGTGCACCCTGTGCAAAGGGGCAAAGGTGTTGGAGCCCAATTGGTAAAGGCATGTTTGGAATGGGCGAGGACGAACGTCGACGTCCAAAAGTGAAAACAATGGGAAAGTGGTGGTTCTGCTCGTCTACGACGACAACGTCGCTGGGCGCGCCTTGTATTCCAGAGCAGGATTCGCTCACTTGGAAGGAGTTCTGGCAAAGGAGGGGGAAAGGTGGACGTTAGTTAGAGTGCAGTAGATTATCCAGACCCCTGGCACTCCTCTGAGGCTCTGCCTGTACCGCTTCAAGTTATCACTCGTACTGTGATGAACAGAAAGACTCCACCATCCGATCGACCGCTCACTTATGGCAAGGTTCAGTTACCCGCTTGATATACTTCCGCTGCCATTAGAAATGGTCCTTGAAACCATTTGTATAATACCCACTCATCACAAAGCCGTCAAGTTGGCACCCATGAACGGGATCAGAGGAGAAGGAAGAGTGTCCATTTACAACACACTATGCTGGACATTCACTCGCCTATCTTCACTCCCCGTCCGTACCTGCCCGCAGCTTGAGGTCTATTTGCGCGAAGGTGAGCCGTAGTGCTCTGTATGCAACTATCCAGAACGGGAGACGAGTGGCTTGATGGGGAATATGGTGGACGTGCTCACCTTCGTTCGGGTTGGGTCGCGCGACGTTATTTCAGCGCTTCAGGACGTGCAACTGTTACTCAGGCAGGTATATGTAACGTCCTCATCTGGATGGACCCAAACTTGGTAGACGTTGCACGGCCAAGATGGTTTCGACCGCCCTGTGGCCGCATGGTGCCAAGTTGGCCAAGACGAAGGTGTGGCCTTCCTAATAAGGGACGCCATGTTTGAAGACACTCCGGGAATTGCCAGTGGATCACAGGCTCAATCCCAGCCAATGAGAGGGCTAGCTTAGAGGTTTTTGTACTTCCGTTCATGCAGCTGCTCAGCTGATGGTTTCCTGACTCCAGAACACGATCGGGGACGTGTGCACGGCATTTGTGAAGAAGGCGAGCGTGAGTGGGGTGATCGTCGTGCAGGCGGTGGAGGAGAGCGTAGGAGAGGTTTAGGCCATGTGCTGGTTTTCTTTGGATATCTTATTTATAGCTTCTGTAACGTACGTTGGTCTCAGGTAAATACAATATTTGTTTTTGAGTACTGGGGGACGTTGAGAGGTCCACCCTGCCCATGAATGTCAGTAAGTGGGACTCCCAACCGTACGGTTTCAGAAACTATTTCCGGTGTTGTGTGAGGGTGTCCTTTGGGGGGGATAGGGTTGTCAGGGTCGAAACATATGTCACATCACCGCGGTCATGCAAAAACGCCACTCCGAGTCGTTGCGGATTCAGAAAGCTCGCAAGGACAGTATGGGAGTTTTTCAAAGAAATATCTACAGAGGCGCGCAATGTACAAATAGAGTGCATGGTCTAACGTGTTGGGAGCGCGGGAAGTGTCTAATAGTGCCTACAAGTCCAAGTCCTCCAATCGGTATCTCGCCAATGAGGTATGAAAGCGAACATATCCAGTCGTATAGCGCTTGAACGCTTCACAGGCTGCTGGAGATCCCTCTAAGATTTCCACGAGAGGCCGATCGTCGTTTCTGTCAGTTCACCAAACGTTTTTTTCGACTTTGAGTTGTTGGTGCGAACAGCTAGCATGGAGATCTGGTTTGTCGTCTCAGCTACTAGTTCTTCCGATAATACATAACTGAAGCGGGGCATCGTGGATAAAGTGTCGATGCGAGACATGATATGGTGCATACTTGACGTTATACAGCGTCAAGTCTGGGATCGCCTGAATGTAGTCGGTCAGAGGTATCTACGGGAACACCATGACTCAGCAAGCCTGCGCAACGCCAGAAAAGGTTCGTTGGTAAATGGGATACCAAATGACTTCGTTCCCTGCTCAGCATAAGCTATACGAAGCAATGCATAGAAAGAGCGATGATACAGGAGCCTAATACTCATGACGGTGGTTTAGGTATAGCCTGAACACCCCTGATAACGAACCAGATGCGACGTCTCCAATGAGAAGTCGTGTATATGAGCCTTTCGATCATGTCTTCTTCATGATCTATTACCCGGGAGCGTAGTTTCCAGCGACTTAAACCGCGGCGAATTTCGTCAAATCGAGCGACAACTTCATCCATCGTAGGTCGTTTAGAAGGATCTCGCTGAGTCATATCGGCTACCAGAGGCCTCATAAAGTCGAACCCTTTCTTAGCCTGTTCAATCTTGAGTGTTGAATTCAAGTCAGCATATAAATGTGACTGACCTGGATGAAATCCTTCACAATGACATTCCCGATGTAGAAGACGTCGGTGGGAAATGGATTGCAGGGCTGGTTTGAATTCTGAAATTCTGGCACCTCCTTGTCACCACCCCAAATGGGTACTTCTTTGGGGTCAATCTCCGATGGATCATATTTGCGAGAGATCCCGAAGTCTATGATGTAGTATTTGGGAGGTTTTTGGGTTCGCGTAAAATGTACCGCGGGTCCACTGTAATCCCTCTTCAGGTGAGTTTCCATGGGATGGAAAGATTCCGGATACATTGAACTTGGATCGAGCATCAGATTTCTGTTCATACAGTCACTAATATGGGTTAGCCGGGGGACAAACGACGCTTTATTTCAACGAACCGATGGGCAACGCGATGTTTGTGCATGAAGCGCAGTCCCTATTAATGGACGTTAGGTTGTGTAGGCTAAATACTAGTTTCGCTTGTCCCACCTCGAACAACTGCCGAAAGCATTCCACTGCTTCCCCGAATGTGTCGAACGCTGGATCAGCATAAGAGCGGAGTAGTGGCATGACGATAATGACAGTTTCATTATCATCGAGCGCAAGGGTCTCGTAGAAGGGGATGCAATGGTTTTCTGGATGCGAAGCAAGGCTGTCTGACGAAAAATATAATCCAATGTCAACCTCGTAAGGGTGTACCGGTTTCTTAATGCGTTTTAAGGTGACATATCTACCGTCTGAGAGACGTGTGGCATCAATGATATGTCCTACCTTGGTAACAGAGGTGTGAGAAATAACAACAGATCATCAAAGACCGAATATACCTCCAGATTCCGCGAGTCCTCGTGTTCGAACCAAACCTTTGCAGAGGTCTTCCAGGATGGAACCCAGTCGGGAGCATAACGTGCGCGGAGGAGGTAACCTCGGTTCTTCAACCATTCAGAGTGGTTGGACCACCAGATTTCCCTGCTGTCCCGCGTTTCAGGAGGAAGTTGCTGGGTTGTTCCAAAGGCTGCGAGCTCCTTCTGGATGCGCTGCTCCCTCTGCCTTTCTGCTTCTTCCTGGGATTGTGTCCGTTTTCCGCTCGTCATGGACGGTGAACGCATCCAAGTTCAACATGAAAGTGCAACATGGTGGTTCCTTGCTAAATAAAGTAAGCTCTGATTTTGCGGATAAACATGGATAAACATGGACCCACTTTGTTATCGCCGACTTCGCGGGGTCCAAACAGGCTGAAGAGCTTGAAGGTCACCTGCTTCCATGGTCGGTCTGAACGCACATGTCTAGGGATTGCCGACGTTAGTTTGGACTGGCTTGGAGTCCATGCCCGACCAGACTCACTCCCGTGGCCAGCAAGGCTTGACTCGGAATTGGTCTTTGGCTGGCCCGCTTTACGAACCCTATCAGCTAATAAAGGCTGTATGTGGGAACCAGTTTCGGAGGAAAGGGTCAGTTTTGGCTTGCTTGCTTGGCCATATAACTCCAACGGAGTTGATTTCCACGACCTAACCATCCCCGTCCCGCCCTCACTCTCAGCCCGTAGATTATGAGCTCTTCGCTTTACTCTGAGACTGTCGTCTTCCCAGTCGACCTTGGCGAAGCTTCCAGCTCCAATCGAGAGATCTTCCCGTTGTCGTCGTATCGCAACAGAGACAGTGTTGGTCGTGCTGATATCTTTCTAGATGCAACCCTTGACGAAATGATCAAGATCACCAAGATCGGTGCCCATCCTCAGCAATGGCAAGAGCTCGTCGATACTACAAAGGCCAGATATGATCAGTAAGTCTCAAGCGACTTTTATATTAACAGCTCACTAGCAGTTCTCATGTACATAGACTACTTTCGCAGAGGACACAGCTTGAACAGCGTCCTAAAACTAGGAATCCTTTGAAAATATTTACAAATTATCGTGCCGCTCGCATACTCCTTGCTGCAACCAAGTCGTTCTATCTTGCAACGAAGGTGATGATTCTTGCTATAGAGGTAGCCCTGGCAATGAAATTCCGCTCCCTACAGAGCCGATCTGAAGAGGTAGTCAGGACGGTAGGAAGGAGTTTATTGTCTGTTCCAGGAGGAGATCTACAGCCAGTGAACAGTATGTCTTGCGTTGTAATGCTCTGTAGTTTTGAATATCTTTCGTTTTCCAGACGATGTATCTTCTGGTACAACCATACGCGGGATAGCAGTCCAACTTGATCGTCCTTTGGATGATACTATAAAGCAACAGACATTAGACGCCGTCAACACAATTGCCTCTTCCTCCGTACCATTCGAAGGCGATGAGGCAATGTCTGGTGAGGACCTTCAGAAAGTTTCATAACCATGACTTAGCTATATCCTCCAGATACAACCACCTTCATCAGCACTGCGTACTCTGAGTCACTGTTATCCCTCGTTAGTAGTTGTACAGAAGAGACAGCCGATGATACCGATACCCTCGTCCAACTCTCGCCGTCATCACCAATGACTATCAATAATTACTACAATTTCCATGGTTTTGTTTACTCACCCAACTCAAATGTCTATGGAGCAACAGTGCAGAACAACGGGTCCAACAACAGTGGAGGTTAGTCTGATTTCCGCCTCTCCATGTTACGTCACTGACTGTATATTCAGCTGTAATACATACTGTCACACCTTCAGATGCTACCTGAGTCTCCGATCTTCCCTTGAAGGCTCGAACTGCACTATATCATTATTAAACTTGTAAACCTTGTAATTCGTGGGAACCCAGATGCTCACGCCCAGGCCCTCATTTGGAGAGCAAACTTGAATCCGCTTGTGTGTGTGATGTTTCTGTGACGCACTTTCCATTATATCGATTTTGAATTGTTTGACGTTCGTACCGATGAAGCGGCTAACGAAAAATGACGTCTTGTTTTGTCGTTCTCGGTTTTCCAGAATGGGCCGCAGCTGGTCATGTACTACCAGGGCTGGGGACGTAGGGCGTATCTCAAGGCTTCAGCAGTTCATGGCAAACGTGCTACCTGAGATTTCTTTACTGATGGCACGACTGTCTGGGCCGCGGGGTCAGACCGGTTGACCGGTTGACCAGCGAAACCCAGTCCAACTCAGCCACAAAGGTCACTGTCATTGTTCAAGTTAGTACTGTTGAGGTGAACTCTGCTGCCCCATACAGACTTAATTAGTCAATTTAGTGCAGTCTCCCAAGTAAATGATGGTCTCGCCAGATTACTCGCAAGAGCATCTAGATATAAGTGGAGCATTGACGGGGACTATATAAGACCTTGCGCCCTCCGTGCGTATTCTGTCAGGCTTCTAATTCTTGGTCTCCCGGGTCGTCTGACGTAGTTGAGAGATTTACCCAAGACGCCAAGGACGTGGTTTGCATACGATATCCCGAAGTGAGGCGCAGGACTCCGAGGAGCACACAGAAAAAGGTTAGTATACTGCTAGGAGGTCCGTCATGCAGCGCAGCAAACACCGAAACAACCTCCATGCGGAATCCGAAACACGGTGTGCAGAGCACCAGTGGCAGGTCCAACTTGAAGTTGGAAGAGTTAGTTGGAAGAGTCATTCGAGTCCGCAGATACGGCACATATTTGGCACACATCGATGATAATCGGTTTCCGATCCCTCAACGTGGAAAATCTCTTCCACATTCTGGAGGAAGTTTACCAAGTCGAGGACTGGAAACCTGGCCAAGAGGTTTGCAGCTAGCTGTCAGCGAAGTCTTGTTTGGCCGTCGGGTCTGTATCAGTTCCATTACAACTCATGCACCCACATCGTAAGCAAGGCATATATCTCCCAGTTTCCACCCACGCCGGCCTCTCCGAACAGGGCCAGGGCGGAAGGCGGCATGGGGAGAAGAGTGGTTCGATCGCGAATACGGTATACGTTGGCATCATCGTAGCGATCGGGTCTAGCGATGTTGTTTTGGCGCTCCTGGATGGCTATCGCTAGCAAACGGGGGATATACTGGCCATGTTGAAAGCCAGACGACTGTGCTCGTTTAGTTTAGGGCGAAAAAGTGGTCCTATCGATCAATGTGTAGAACTCCAATATTCATCCGCTCGCAACCCCTCAAACTCATGGCTGACCATGTCTTGGAAAGCGCCGTACGTATTGCTGCTCGACACCTGTAGCCTGGTCCTTGTTTGTGGAGTCGGTCCCAATATGCACCGGTGACGGAAAAATAGTCATCGGTGAACATGACGGTGTAGTCCCCTCCTTTGCAGATGGACCACGTCCATCTACGGTGTGTGGCGTTGCACCTCCTTGTGGCGTGACGACGTTCAATGCCCAAGTTGTACATCGTGAATCCTGGAACTGCTCTGCCACGTAGAGGACATGACACCTCAGGGCGAGTGCGCTCCGACGATAGGACGATCACCTGTGATCCATTCAACATCAAAAGCACATATACACGGTCATACAAATGTCAATATTGTCAGTGAAACGACAATAACAAGTCACGGTCCTGCCAATATGATAAAAAGGAGCATCCAGAAAAGATCTAGGGGATCAAGGCCATGATGGCCGCCAGCTGTGCCCCCTCTGCATCAGACCTTGGACGAGGCATGTTGATCTATGCGCGATGGCTTCTGAGGCTTTTGGTCCTCTCTCTCAGGTGGTCCGGCAGTGTACAAGCAAAAGAACAGACAGAGGAGGACGAGGAAGAGCGCCACGCTGACAGGGATGCGCACTTGAATGCCCGTCTGCTCGTAAAAGATGATGCCAAACGCGAGTAGGAATGCAATCAAACTGTCCTCGCATCGTTTAGCACCAAGGTTGTATCTCGAAAGCGCTCCTAACGTACCCCCACATCAATAACACGTATGGAAGACTGCATATGATGGAGAGCCTTTCTAGACCGAAGGGCTCTTTCAGGATACGTCTCAGTACTACGACCTGTGAAAGAGGTCAACCTAGTGGCATGTCGATACCAGTCAACAGTTACCGCTCGTAGTGGTGTGTCGGCACGCTTGGCACGATATTGCTTAAAGATGGCGAGACCAATGATAATGCTCCCGACGGTGCAAATGATCGAAATGTACGTCACGATCTGTACGGCCGTTGGGGAGTTAATCCCGCCTTTCCTGCCACCGTCCCCCCAGGAGAGGAGCCCCACATTCGTGCTCAAGAGCACTGTAGCCTTTACGCAACAAATAGTCGCGTGAGGAATTGCAGAACGAAAACAAAGGATACGACATGCCAACAAGTTAGAGTCACGAATGCTCGTATCAACTTTGTGGACAAAGCTTCTCCAGCGCTCGAGGGTGAAGTTTTCATGGAACGAGTGCAACTCCACTGCATACACATCAGGAGATTTCAAGAACAATGGTGCGAAGATGGTCAGGAGAATGGGACGCTTGTAAGGGCCAACCGTTGGTCCTGTATCCTCGATATCGAAATAATCGTCGACTTGGCCATACGAGCTCTGCAACACCCCATCATCTTGGTGTATTTAGCATGTCAATAACAACACCGAATTTCAGACTGCCTTACTGGAGAGAGCCATGAATCTTGCTGGAACATGACCCGTGTAAGAGGAGGATTGAAGAACAACATCGAATCATGCGTACCAATGATCCAAGCAGCATGACCACTCCCTTCCCGGACGTCTGCTACAAGTAACCGATGTGTTCCGGTTCCAAAACAACCAGACAGTTCCTCACCTTCAATCTCTTTGACCAGATTCAGCATGTACTCTAGGTCGTCCTTGTTATACGGTGATGTCGAAAATTTAACCAAAAGCCTATCTGTATGCACAGTCACGTCAGCCAGCGTGCAGAGACGTCACTGATTTCCTTGACCTGCCGCAGCCTGAAGTAATATGTCTTTCAAGTCACCAGTGACATCCTTGGTCACCATGAAGGTCGTCGGAAGTAGTTCGCAGTGCTTCCTAGAAGCCATTCCATCCATCATCGTATCATTGTTCGCCAACGGATGATCTTACCAGTATTGCGCCTCGATACCTGGAAGATAGTCAGACAGAAACAATGGATCAGAGAATGTACACGAACAATGGACCCTCGAAACGTCGGCATGTGTGCACTTGTTGGACGTACACGGTATATCCACCTCCTCGTGTCCGATGCCTTGAAGCCAAAAAATGCGCCGCTCCACGTGCGATACACAATAATAAGACGTCCGCGTACCCTCCTTGGTCTGCCGCACGTCCAAGACCACGTCGACCTCTTGGTCCTCGAGCAGCGCCTTCAACGCCGGGCTTCCTTGAAGCACCTCTGCGCCCTGCATGAGCAGAGCACGCGTTTTTGGATTGAGGAGGTCCGACACCGTGTACATGCCCTAGCCGAGCGTGCGTGGCGTACCACGTGAGCGCACAGGCCGACAGAAACGTGGCATGCGTTTGACGCACCTTTTCCTCGTTGACATAGTAGACGCCCGCATCGGGATGCTTGACCTTTGTCCAGCCATCTGGAAGACTGCGCCCAATCCCGTCAATAACTCCCCCGAACACGTTCAGTTTGAAAAAAAGACACGACGTACGACGCGAGGTCCACCGACGGCGGTAGATTCTTGTCGTGCAAGCCCCTGAGAGTGTTCGCGACCGAGTGGCTACAGCACGTGCGACGATGAGAACCCAACTCTGACCGACGCATCTCGCCACGGCGCACCTGGCACCCACGCTGTTCGGTTTTCGAATGGCAGACGGCACTATCGTCTGGAGTTGCACTTTGAGCCCGACGTTGTGGAGCGGAATTTGCGGCGCGCCATTGGTGTCGCCCATTTCGAGTTGATGCGTTCAGTTGACAAGGGTGCGCGAGTGGACGGTGCTACGAGAGAGCAGGGTGACCCACTGGATCCACCTTTGGGGGTGCACGCAAGAGGGAGGAAGCGATGCATTATGTACCTGACGGTCTGGGGTATGTGATGGACGCCACGAGGCCGGACTCCCGGGAGGCTCGAGGCCGTTTTTGAGCGCTGGCGCTCATTGCTAAGGTCAATTCGCACTGCTTGAGTTGTTGTGGAAGGTCGTGGATGCGTTTCATTGGCCCGCGATGACGCCATCTAGTGAAGCTCCGAGTGCATATCCAGTAGCTGCCAGTGGTCTTGGTGAAGAGTTGCAGCGCGCAGATGGGCCTGAAAACAACGTGCACTTGAACCAATGGCAACTCGAGGCCACGGTTCGCCAGGGTTTCAGCCACAGAGAAACTGCTAGGACTCTGACCAGCGAACGACGAAAAAGGGTGAATTATGCGAAACGAAATGTACACTGAGCACACGCCGACAAAGATCCAGCACAACATCGAACCAACAACGAAATCATAAATACCACGATAGAGATCACGCAACCGAAATACCTCACATCCACTACCTCTGGACAGGCTCCGATGGTCCGGGTGAAGGCGGCAATGGAGGGGAAGACGAGGGCGGCGTAAAGAAGCCGCCCGCAGTAATCCCCATCGTCTCCACCCCAGACCCAGACGCCTTCCTCAATGTCCCCCGCCCGATCGATATCGAACCTCGACCGCTCCCAACTCCATTTCCGATCTTTTCGATGCTCAGCGTGGACCGCGCTCGACTACGCGTAGCGTAATACGTGAATGTCCCGTTTGGGTCGTTATTGATGGACCGTACGCCAACGGCAGTGATGGGCGACTTGCGCTGGCGGGGTTGGTACGGAAATATGGAGATGCCTGGATTTTCAGTACCTGAAGTTGCCGTGGTGTTCGGCGTGCGGCCTTCTCTGCTGGAATGCCATGAGGGCCCAGCATTGCCCGCAGGGCCAATCGGCATGACCAACATAGCATCGTCAATACTGTCTTCGTCATCCACCGCCAGGGAGAGTGGTCGGCGCGGTTTTGAGACTGACGCCGAAGATCCGGAAGAGGATAGTGGCGAAGGTGATCGTGAAAGGTGTCTCGAGGACGATACAGGCTCAGAGCGATCCTTGATTTCATCAAATATCTCGTAATAGCGTTGAATGCAAAGCTTGATGACAGCACCTAGGGTGGTGCTCCCCTCAGAGGAATCTGACGACTTGGAAAGTGTAGTTGCTGAGGTCACGGAATTCAATAGTGACGGTGAGTTGTTGGTCATTGAAGGACCTCCAGGAACTGCACACATCATGACGTCTCGCATCGGATTTGAACTCTTGACGAGATTGGGACAGATGACAATAGCAAGATTATGCGCATCCATGCGGTTGCTGGAAGAGTGCAACGATACTTGATGTAGGAGATCTAGATAAATACTGTGAGTAGAATACGCAGAGGTAAAATTGCTGCTCTCACGTAGGACATGGCTCAGGAGGATGTACACACACGGCATCAACTGCGGAAGGAGGGTATCTCGGATGTGTGTTACAGCAGCTATGTCAGATGGATCGCTTGAAACCGCAGGACATTGTCGAATGACAGGATAGAGTGATTCAGGAAAGGGAGGAGTGGGAAGATCGCGCAAGTACTTCTTGATAAGAACAGAAGCAAGATAGGGATCGTCAAACGTTTCGAGAGAAACAACCTGGCCTGGGTAATGCTCGACTCGAGATGACAGCTCTAAACACAAACTACGACACACCTCTGTCATAGGCCTGCTGTACCTGCTTGAGCAAGGCGGAGTTAGGGGACCGTCTGAATAGTCCCTCTTCCTTCATACCTGCAGAGGAATTCTAAGTATTTGGGGTGTAGTCAATACACCTCGAACGCACCACTCTCCCGGAGGTATTGGATCGAGTCCTTGACAACCCGAGGAATACCACCTTTCTCGCCGTCGCTTCCCATCAGTTCTTCAAGGGGTACCCCGAATACACTCGCACGGATGGGTATAGGCATGTTGATTTGTGTCTCGTGCTTCAAGTTCTCTCTAATAACTTGATAAGACCTCGCTGTGAAGCATTGAAAACGAGTTACATACTGATACACTGCCGGCGGAATGTCAATCTGTGTTAGTGGAACATGATGTGCAAGGTCCGACAACGTGTCAATATACACTATTTTGCGGAAGAATTTGGGACTTGACACAAGTTAACGAGATGGTTGGCAGTTCCATGAGTGGAATGCAAACCTTATGATGGCGCCAGCCAAGGAGAACAGCACTAAAAATAAATGAGTTATATTAGGAGAGAACACGAGAAAGCGCGTACTCTTGGAAAAGAAGGACGAATGTACGATATACTTTTGCATAAAGTTAACAACGAAATGAGAACGAACTGCAGGAAGACTCACCAAACGTTTCAGGTTCTTGCGATACTTGCGACTGAGGCTACGGTAAGCTTTCCATACCCAGTTCCAGCTGGGTGCATGTCTGCTCCCCGCAGCAAAGAATGCTACGGTATAATCGGCCTCCACTGCGGGAGATGAGCAAGTAGCGTGCACAGTTCGCCGAGGAACGCACCATAAAGGTCAAGGTATGATAGAATGCGACTAAAGGATCCATCATCGATATTGATTCCGTTCCAACAACGAGACAACGCACGACAGGAGGATATCATACGACACTTGACGAGGGTCAGGCAGAGCTGAAGCGCTGATAATTACCCTGTAGCCAATCATGATCAGGCAATTATACTTGAGATTGGTCTTGAAACTTACATGGGTCTGGTCCTGAAAGTCGTGTTGATAAGAAAATGATACTACGACACTCGGACGAGCACGACACTCACTCGTAGTCGACACCGGCCTGGAATATGACCTTGGCCATGATGTCTTGAACTCTGTCGCGCGCATCTGGTTCGGCTACTGTCGGATCCTGGAATCCACGTTTCCAAGGGTGTTGAAAGGGTTTCTTGGGGTTCACTGCGCTTAGGGGTGAAGTAGGAGACGAAGGGGCCAGGGAGAGGGCAGCCAGTCGTTGCTTGAGGGTAGGAGGCATGTTAGGGGGTGAATACACGATGGTGGTATCGTTGGAGTAGGGGAACTTTGACGAGGTCGTTGGTGAGAGACTCTTCAAGACATGCGCTGGGCCTTGTCTGTGAAAGAGAAGCGTTGTGTGATTGGAACGTGTTCGAGTCGGCGCCTGATCAAACTCGTGTTGTGTCCTCGGTTGGCTTGACTACACGTCAACACGACACCACACATGCACTCAAGGACAGATATCATTCGGTTCCAACATAACCTTCAAGCACAATTGTGCACTCGAACGTACTCAAATGTAGATTCGGGTCGGGGTTTGAATTCCTTGCTAGTTCCCATCTGAGTTTTAAATTGTGCTTCGGAGTTCCAACCCCTGGACTTGGTCACTGTCCATGGTCGCGAGATTCCAGTGAGTCCTCTCCAACATCGAAGAGGTAGGAAGCACTTGAGCACACGAATGTCAATACGGGAATGAAAGAGGTTGCTCAATCTCCGGCGTTGCGGTGATGAGCTCTACGACCAGTGTGCATGCCTGTGGGGTAGTTAGTCGAGGTTGCAGATGGGAACGAACGGCACGAGGCCCCTCGTCATAGCGGGGACAGCCGAGCAAGTTGAAGGGTTCCCTCTCAACCCTGAGAAGGTCGGGGACAGTCTTGAATGCCGGTGCTGAGCTCCGAGATCTGAGCCTGGGTAAAATTGGCCTAGTGTAATCTACAGCCGACGCTAGAGGTCGTCGTCACCGGCAACATTGTGGTGAAATATCACGAGGCTCACTGTCGTCCATCGTATTGGTCTGCCCGGAGACCTGGAGTAACCGGCCCATCTGTCAAATATTGTGTTAGACACTACTGTGAGAGAGGTAATATGCTACCCTTCCATACTCCGGCTGAGCGGCTGCATTCGACCTTCCACGATGCCGGCTGCAATTGAGTGACTGTCGATATTATAAAAGCACGTCAACGATCAGACATGTCCCAAGGCACCCCCGCGCCCTTTTCTCTCCCTGTTTCATCATGTACCACAAGTCCCTCTTCCCCCCTTTGCCACCAATACCACCCCAAAACGTTCACAACATCCTCTTCAAACGTCCAGAGCAAGCCGATTGGCCAGATTACCCCCTACACATCAACGCCCTCACTGGTGCAACCCGCTCGTTCCAACAGTTCCTAGAGATCGCCCGAGATGGCGCTACCGCCATGGCCAGTGACGTCAACCTCGGCGGGCTTGGCATCCGTCCACAAAACGATGAACTCGTCGGCGTACTCTGCGAGAACTCCATGGTATACCTTTCATTCCGACACCCTCGCTAGCATGCACGACGCTAACAAGCCTCTAGGACTCCATCGCCCTGCTTCACTCGTTACTCGTCATGACCGTCCCCTTTGTCATGTTCTCCTCTTATTCTACCCCCTTCGAGTTCCAACACACTTTCAAACTCGCAAGCCCAACCCGTTTATTCGTCACCCCAACACTCCTCCCCTTGGCACTCACTTCTGGCCTATCACAAGATTGCATCTATATCCTCGAGGGAAATGTCCAGGGCTATACGAGCTATGGAGACCTCGTCGCACGCGCACGAGACAACGGGCTGCCACGATTACCGATACAGCAGGCTCGCAGCGATACGCTTGCCTATCTCGCTTTCTCCAGTGGAACGACTGGGCTACCAAAAGGTACGTCATCCCCACCCACTCGCTAACACGTGCCAACGCACACCATCGATCTCACAGCCGTCATGATTTCGCATGGAAATATCATCAACTCTCTCTATCAGATATTTGTGCTTGCCGCCGAGTCGGTCAAAATCAACGGCGTACGTATCTCATTCTTGCTGACCACATCGGTTCCTTAACAATGGATCCTACGAAAGCCCACAATATGGAACGGCCCAGGAGGCTTAAACGTGACTTTCAGTGTGCTCCCGATACATCACGTCTACGGTCTCCACGTCACCACATTTAGGTGCTTCTTTTCTCCGACAACAATTGTCCTCCTACCCAAATGGAATGCCGATGCATATTTCGATTCCATTCCCAAGTAGGTCTTACTCCTTACGGGTAATCATTGTGCTAACGTGTCACCTTCTCATCGAGGTATCGTATAACGAGCATGTATCTTGTCCCGTCCCTTGTCCACCAAATAGTGCATCATCCTAGGTTCCCGACTATTGATTCCAGTACCGTTCAGTTCATAAATTGTGGAGCTGCTTATCTTCCCTTTTCGCTTGCAGAGCGACTACGCTCGCGCTTCCCTGGCCTAGACCGGGTGGGTGAAGGTGGGTGGATCATGGTGTCACTTTCCTGTTCCGGTGCTGATGAGGAAATTTAGGGTATGGAATGTCCGAATGTGTAGGGATACCACGATCCTCTCCCCTCATTGACGGAAAGTTCTCATGCATCACCTCCTCAGACACTATCAATCTCCTCAAAGCCTGTCCCTGGGATACTCGAGGGATGCGCCAAGAACGTGCCCGGGTCCGTCGGAATACTGTTACCTGGCGTCGAAGCACGCGTGGTTCGCGAAGACGGTCAATTGGCAGCCCTGAACGAGCCAGGGGAACTGCACGTCCGATCTGGCGCTGTCGCACTCGGTTACTGGAAAAACCAAAAGGCGACCGACGAAACGTTCAAAGACGGATGGCTCCGCACGGGCGATCGGATACGCATAGACGCAGACGGCGTCCTCTAGTACGTCCTTCCCATACGCCGATCCATAGAACATTCTCACGAGTTCATGTCTTTTGTTAGCTTTGAAGATCGTGCCAAGGTGAGTGAAAACAAAGAAACAACAATCACGAGCGACGATCTGACCCGCCTGGGCGCAGGACACGCTCAAAGTGTCGGGTATGCAAGTGTCTCCGACCGAGATCGAGGAGACGTTGCTGCAACATTCAGAGGGGCTCATCATCGACGTGACCGTCGCAGGCGTGAGCGGCGGTCGAACGGCGGACGAGCGTGTCCCGAGGGCGTGGGTCGTATTATCCCCCCATGGCCAGGCACTCGGTCCGACCGAGGTCGTGGCGCGACTCGATGCGTGGGTCCGCGACAAGCTCAGTCGATATAAATGGCTCCGGGGCGGCATCGGCGTCGTCAACCAGGTTCGTATCCCATTTTACTGCTCGGGAAGTCAGTTGTTGACGGCGTGCATTGCGGCTGTAGATACCCAAATCGCCCACGGGCAAGGTGTTGCGCCGGGCGTTGGTGGACGAGTACGAGGCTCATGTGCGATCGCGTACGGCTAGACTGTAATGTATGGCTTTCTCTCTCTCATGATACACGTGGATACGAACCGTAATGATCCTGTGACTAGACGGACAGTTGAATTGTTGCATTTATAAAGTGTATGTATTTTGTGTATAATGACAGAATAGAATTATTTATTCTAGGGCTCGATGTTGGGCTGTTGCAAGTTGCACGTACACGACCGGGGGAACGGCTCTTGACAACTTGAACCCAAATGAAATAAGCAGGTCCCGATGAACAGGTCGTGATACAAGGAAAACTCTATATAGCGACGATACACGACGATGGAAGAACAGATCTAGATATAAAACACGCGAAAGAAAGAAACACCAACAACACCAACCAACGACTTACACCCCCCCACCGCTCTTCTCGACCGGGATCCGCTTCCGCTCCTTCCTCGCCACCTTGGCCGGGCTCATCATCGACACGTCCTTTAGATTGCTACACATCTCGATAAACTCGTCCACGTCCACGTCCTCGAGACCCTCTTGCGCGAGCACGTACCGGTAGTCGGCGTCCCGGAAGCCTTCGTACCCCGCGCCGGGCCATTCGCCCGCAAACGTTTTCAGCGCGGGTTCGATCTCGGCTTTGGATAGCCGCCCTGCGGCAGGGCGTGAAGAGGCGGCGACGCGCCGCTCAAACAGCGCCTTGAGCGCATCCACCTCACCAAGGTCAAACTTGGAGCGGCTGTACGACGGTTGGAACGACGACGACGAATATGCACCAGGTGGGGACGCCGTCATCGGCGGTCCATACCCGACGAGCCGCGCGAACCACGCCCGCCACGACCGCGCGCCGTCCCACATGGCGGCAGCGGCAGTGGCGCTCTCGTTCGCGGCCGCCGGCGCGAGGCCCATGCTACCCAGGAACTTGACCCCGTGGGCATACTCGGCCCGCTGGCGCGCACGACTCCACCCGATTTCTTTGCTCATGATTTCGATCACGCGCGGGAGGGCCGCGAGCGCAGCTTGAGCGTCTACGAACGCGAGGCGGGTGCGTCGCGCAAGGACGTCGACGGCCGTACACGCGTATTCGTGACGCGCGGCATAGAGGACTTCAGCGTCGAGGTAGGGGTAGCCTGGCGAGAGCCGAACGCCGTAGACGGGCGACTGTTCGCCGGTCGACTCTGCCAGCACACACACCGTCCAGGCGCGGTCCCCATAGTTTTGCGAGAGTTGCTTCGCCACGTCCGTGTCCAGGCCAAACTAGGAGACGAGATCAGTGACACGGGCGCGCGATGGACGGGTTCGGGGACGTACTCTTTGAACGAGCCCGATGAACATGTTACGACTCCATCCATCACTTCCGACGAGCCTCAGCTCCGCCGTTCGGCACCCCTCCTTGACTTTGTCTTGCAATCCAAACACCTCCACCGCCCGATCAACCGTCTCCTCCGCCATCGCCCTGTACGTCGTCCACTTGCCCCCCGCGATCGTGATCAAACCCGACGGCTCCACTCGCACCAGATGGTTCCTCACTAGACCCTTGGTCCCACCCTCACTCGAAGCCGAAATGAGCGGTCTCAGACCGGACCAGGCGCTGAGGACGTCCCCACGACGGACCTTGATATCCGGGCTGAGGTACCTCCGTACCTCGTCGATCACCCACCGCACGTCCTCCTCGTTTGGCATCAGCTCTTCACCGTGGGCGTTCACTTTGGCGGGCGTGTCGGTGGTTCCGGCGATAACACCGCCTTCCCAGGGGAGAAAGAAGATGACGCGGCCGTCCGAGGTGGCTGGGTCGAGAAGACCCATGCGCGCCGGGGCGTAATAGGCAGGAAGCGTGATGTGAACACCCGAAGAAGGCCGAACGATGGGTTTATGTGAGGGATTATCGAGGGAAAGAAGCGAGTCCGTGTACGGGCCAGTCGCGTTGATGATGCCCTGTGGGGAGGTGAGACGCGATGCATCGCGGAAGAAGTGAAAAGCGGGGCAAACCTTGGCGCGGACGTTGAATTCTCGTCCTGTAAGCTCATCCTTGACCTTGGCACTGATGAGTTTACCCTGGTCGTTCTTGTGAAGCTCAGTGACGCCGCAGTAGTTGGCGACTGTAGCACCCAGCTTGACGGCGGTCATGATGAGTGCAATGTTCATGCGTGCGTCATTATGTTGTCCTGGAGGACAATCAATAAACCAGCCATTGGATCGTCAGCATTGCACAAGGACGTACCATCGTAATAGACGACAGCGCCGACGAGACCCTCACGCTTGAGCATCGGAAACGTTTCCAGTGCTTTGCCTCTGGACATGAGATACGAATCCTCCATGTTCTCCTTTCCGGCCAATAGATCATACAGCTTGCACCCTGCATAGTAATAAGGGACTTGCCAGTACCTGTAATAAATGTCGCCTCAGTATGGGAGATGCACAGGGGACACGAACGTATGAACCTACTTGTACAATGGGAGCATGATCGGAAGCATGTGTGACAGATAAGGGGCCGTCTGAAGGAATATCCTTCTCTCATGCAGCGCCTCACGTACGAGCTTGTACTGCTCGTAATCCAGCTCCATCACTGCCTTTTGTAGATAACGTACGCCGCCATGGACGAGCTTGGTCGACTTGGACGACGTGCCTGTGTCGTGTTACCAACGCAAATACATTCAATTTTGCGTGTAGACGAAAAAAATGTGGTACGGGACGTACCGGAGCTAAAGTCGTTTCTCTCTACGAGGGCGACTTTGAGGCCACGACTGGCAGCATCGACGGCGACACCCGCGCCCGTCGCCCCGCCTCCGACGACCAACACGTCAAACACGTCTTGGTCTTCTTCTCCTTGTGGCGCAGCCCGGGTCCCGCTCCGCTCGAGTGCATCCAACATCGCCTGCCGAGGAGGCGGGGTCCAAATCGGCGGTGGCCGCCTCGTTTCTCGGGTCGACGCGGGGTATGGGGCCGGTCCGGAGTTGAGATAGTAGTACCCACCGCCTGCGAGACCGAGCGTGGAGGCTGTCACGAGTCCGAGGGTGCGTCTGGAGAAGAGACGTCGGCGGAGCGTTGCCATCGTCCACGTTCGCGTCTGGTTGGCGTGGAATGTTGAACGCGGCGATGGGCGTGGGTGGGTGGTCGCTGGGTGCCTGGTGCTGGGAGCGAGTGGGTGAGAGTCCCGCTCGGTTCAGCGACGCGATTCTGAAAGTGAGTTTATGGAGAACGCGACGATGGCCTTCGCTGGAGAGGAATCGGCCCGCGGGGTGAGATACAGTCCGATCTGACACGATGCCAAACAGTGAATTAGTAAGTATCCTCACGGAGAAAAAAAAGTTGTCGGTAGTCGTCGTCGTTGGGTTACCGTGGACGCGTTTGTCGCTTCCAGTGATTCCGTCGACGGTGCACGTCGAGTGGATCAGGGTGGAAGTCGTAACTAGACTTGAAATGTCTCATGATAAAAACTTTATAAAAAGTCTCGTCCGATTCCAACCCTCCACCGACACCCACGGGCCGGGCGGACCGACTAACCCGAACATCCCACTTTGTTTTCTTGCGCCGCCACTCTCCACCACGGCGGTGACGTTGGGATTGCTTGGCTGAGCGGCCAAAGCTAATTTGGTTAGACGGGCTGGTCACCAGATTAGGCCAAAACAGAGACGCGACCGGGCGCGATGGAGGCGGCAAATTATCCCACCACTAAATATGTCGGCGGTGCGCAATCCCATTCCTGCTATCATTCTTGTATAGCCTCGGCCGATCCCCAGACACGGATGATGTAGCCTCGGCCCGCTGGATTCATCTTTGATCATGATGGGCCTCCACCCTCTACTTACAAGCATGAGGCCCTCTTCTGGTTCACTATTGCCTACTACCATCCTGCAGCCAGCGCTCACCAGATTCATCAAGAAGTCGATAATGGTATCTTCCATTCTCCACCCTTCACTTACAGCACGAAGACGACTTCGTGTCGTGCCCTTTTCCAAGTTGAAATTGCCCCTTCCCTGGACCATGTTCCACGAGCGCCCACTACTTTGCGCTGCTCCCTAATTTAAATTCACACTCGTGCAGCTCGCAGCTGTGGATTTTGAGACCCCCAAAATGCGACTAACTCGTTTCGATGATTTATTTATACTTGCTCTCCTTGCGACCTTAAAAGGCGGCTCTCCCTTCTCTCGCAGACCATCTACGAGGGTTTCCCCTGCGCTACAGAGTTTTTCCTTCAATTCTCACAACCCATGTCGTGTACGTCTTGTTACTGCTCCAAAGGTTTGATGCCATACTGACCTATCGCTCACTGCAGATATCCCCACTACCCACGACATTGTTCTTTGTCACGGAATGTTGGGCTTCCGCAACATCGGACCTCTCAACTACTTTAAAGGTGTAACGGATGATTTGAAGCGCCTAGGCTGCACAGCATTTGTGCCGGAGGTTGCCATGGTAGAGAATATCAAAACGAGGGCCGGGCAGACCCTCACGCAAATCGACTCCTACCTTTCCCGTCGTTATGGTTCAGTCAAGGGCCGGTCAGTCCATTTCATCATTTCATTTGTCAGTCATCTCCTTTCTTCGCATACAAGTTTTGATGTCTTGTCAAACCAGGCCATAGTATGGGTGGCCTTGATACCAGACGTCTGGTCCACAAGGACCTGGAACCCGAATACAATGTACTATCTATCACAACAGTAACGACGCCCCACCGTGGATCACCCATAGCCGCATGGTTCGAGAGCTTGGGTGAGTGGCAATAAACATCCGCGTCGATGTTTCCGCTGAGTGCGTGGTTTTTCGCTAAGACTATGGCACCCCTGCTCGCTACTGTGCGCCGATGTACACCCGCCATAAAGGATTTGAGGCCGGAGAACATGAACATTTTCAATCGTGATTACCCAGATGTCGCAGGAATCAAGTATTTCAGTGTTGCGGTGAAGTTTGACCCATGGCGCGCTCACGTTTGTTAGTACGTCTACCTCGTTTTCTCCGAAACTCGCAGCTCATCAGATGGATGACAGCCTCTCTCACAAGTTCATCTCAGATTTCACGAAGGACCCCATGAATCCCGATGCTTTCGGACCCAACGACGGAATGGTCTCTATGAACGCCGCAAAATGGGTACGTGGTGACCGGTTTCGGTTCCTTATTTCACTCAACGCTTGGAGTAGGGTGAGTTCCTTGATTTTACAGAACACGATACCAGCCATTTCGGCGTTGTATGTTTCCCATTTGTTCTCTTTCTGTGTCTCTCATCGACGAGTTCCCTAGGTTGGCTGGGAAATCCTGCCAGGGACTATTGGAGGTGCCAATTCGGACTTTGACACCAAAAGGTTGTATCGCCGGCTCGTGAACAATGTTGCAGGAAGGTCAAAGGTAAAGCACAATGATGGGCATCACAATAACAGCACGCTGGGCGGGCCTTTAGTTTCTTTCTTCCCGGATCTCGTACTTGTCTTGATCTCATTTTTTCCCGGAGTCCGTCGGCGCTGGCGCCTGTTCCTTGTCTGTGTGTACTCTAATTGGCTGTTATATGCATGCCCGATGGTTCTTTGTTGCACAAACATTCGGCGCCATGTGAGAGACAACAACAATGCATTCAGCCGAGGTCCAGACAGGGTAAACAATTTGAACAATCGACAGCTCAAACGAGTAAATTATTCGTCCCAATCCAACTCCGTGCCAAGAGACCCAGACGCTGCATCTCAGATCAAACCAAACACTCTGTTAGTTTGGATAACAAAAGCCACAATGGCGTCAGACGATGCCAAGTCCACCCACCTCAGTCACGCCGAATAGACTTCACCCTTAGCCTGACATCTTGAAGGTTTAAACTCTTCTCCAGACCCAACGCGTCCTGTAGCAATGGATACTCGCTGTCCCCCGAAACTATGACTGTCTCTAGCGAAGGAAGTTCCATTGATATCGACCGCAGAGACGCCTCGAAGGTTCCATAGTCTGGAGCGCTGCTTGCCGCGGAGACGGGTACAACAATGGATATCGTCCGCACACCGATAGGAAGAAAGAGTGCCACCTTCGAAAAAATATCCCAATCGACGTGAACAGTCCGTAATGATTGATACGATCGCAAGGAAGATTCGAATGACCACGGCCAGCAATCTTCAATCCAGAGCTCTTCGAGACAACCAGCTAGAAAATCTGGAAGCTCGAAGTTGTTGGCTCGGAAGGGATGACGAGTGTCAAATAACTCAAGACATTTCAGTCTTGCGTTGGACCGCGGTAGAATCTGGGTTAGATCCTCGTTCACGAGGATGCAGTGTTCTAATCGAAGCTTCCTGAGCTGTGAGAACTCGGGCCAGACAGAGTCGGCCCTCGAGTTTGCCTGTGAGCCATCAAAGCGAAATCCATTGAGAGTGAGTTCTCGCAGAGCAAAAAAGTGGGCTGGTCTGGGGCTGCCGAGTATGGAATTTACGTTGGTGATGTGAATGGATCGTAGGTATGTGTGCTCGGATGGGTCCGAGAAAAGACAAATCTACGACGCAGAGATATAACTTGGATTAAAATCACATCCGCCTGCAAATAGTAGGAGATGCTCGCCTCAGCCATGATATCGATTTCCTGGACCAAGTCACAAGCTTTGAAGATGTCTGCGGACAGCTGCAACAACCGAAGATCGGTACTAGTTGACGCATCCGGGTGCGATATGGTGAGGTCCGTTGGTGCTTTTCCTCGGCCGCGCGGCAAGTGCAGGACTTTGACCCATGAACCAAATGAGGGATTGGACCGGAGGGTGCGATACAGAATTTCACACTGTTCCATTGTCTGCAGATTGATTTGCTCGTATAAAACTTCTGTAGCTGGGCCGCGCCAGGACATGCAAATGAGAGGGGCCGAAACGAGAGCAACGTCCAAGATGCGTGACCGGCAGGAAGAAGGGGCGAGAGTGGTGGAAGAAAACATGTCTAATGGTGGCAAGGGGGGTCGAGGTATCTCGCGAAGGATCATGACAATGACTTCCGGAGGGACTTTTGCGGCGATAGCGAGCTGCGTCTCTCTGTGCACATGCTAGGGTAGTAATTCTAGCGTAAGTAGGACAACGAAAGATATTCGAGGACATTACCTTGATGTGAATCCCCGACTCGAAAGGCTGCCTCTCCGATTTGAAGAACGGGGTGAGATAGCGGAGCATCATTTGGATGACAAGTCGAACTCGTGCGAGACTAATATTGAAGATAGCGTACAGTATATCACTGCGCAAGTCCTAGAATATTCGAGTCTTAAGAGAACAGCGATATCCGGGGACTCGTATGTATCTCACCATTGTATCAATCCTGGGAGGCTGGCGTTCCGATTCGAAGAACTTGACAGAAGGCTAAAGCTGAAGCTTTGAAGTGGAGTTCACTTCAAGTTGACGGTGATAAGATTGGTAAGATTCTCCACCGGCAACTTCCGATCACTTTGACCATCACCGGTCACCTCGCTCACGCTCACCTCCCGTTGCCACACTCCCCAAGCAATCATCTCATGGTAACCCGCAATCGGTTTATCTTCCACGGGTCGTTTCAGCTTATGTCTCACACCTTCCTGGACAAACCATTTCGAGTACGACTCTCCAGTGTGTCCCGGGAAATGGATTCCCCGGGTCACACTGGCGAGTTCATGTTCGTGAATCTTTCCTTTCAGCCACCGATCGCGCCGGACATAGCATAAATGCGAGCGGACGGACACTTGGCCAGGCTTCACGCACGATCGGGAGAGGAATCAACCGGGATTCTGTTTTGACACTGAGCCTTGCTTTTCACCTGAAAAGAACTGGCATTCCATTGTGTAACAGTTCCCTCGTGCATCACCGACTCTTATACTAATTCTTGCTTTTCGGTACTCTCGATCCTTTCCCGTTGGAAGTGACTAGTGACAGTTACGCCTGGGAACTCCGTCCAAGCTCAGATCCCGTGATGCATGTACGTACGTACGAAGATTGCAATGTTCCCAGGCAATTATATATTTATTCCAGCGATCTAATACCCACCGGATACTCTGATACTCCTATCGCTGTTTCATTTGACATGCCATCGTGGTCTGGTCTCGCTGCCGACAAGAAACGCCGCCAGCAGGCGGCGATTCCCCAAGGATGGCTTATCACTCCTCCGCCAGAAACGACTCGCAATGTGATTGACATCCCTGAGACGTGTGGGCTATTGACACCAGAGGAACTCACCATCACGAACGAGGACGTCAATGTTTTGCTGAAAAAGCTTGGGAACAGTGAATGGTCCGCCGTTGCGGTCACAACAGCATTCTACAAACGAGCCATCGTCGCTCAACAATTAGTAACATCTCTTTGTGTTTAGTTCATCGCCGTTGTTAACGAGAAATAGGTGAATTGCTTGACTGAAATATTCGTGGAACGTGCTCTTGCTCGTGCTGCTGAATTAGACGAAGCGTTGAAGAAGACTGGAAAGGTCGTCGGGCCACTCCATGGACTCCCCATATCTTTAAAGGACCAGTTATGCATCAAAGGCTTAGAGACGACGATGGGCTACATATCCTGGATTGGAAAATACGCAGACAAAAACGCGGTCCTCGTCGATATTCTGGAAGAGTGCGGCGCCGTTCCATTCGTAAGGACGAACGTACCACAAACATTGATGGTACGCGTGCCCTTGTATCAGTCCTCAGAACTACAATTCTTATCTAAATCCTGCCAGTGGCCTGAAACTTTCAATAATATTTTTGGCAGGACGACCAATCCTTGTAATCGCTCCTTGACTTCAGGGGGTTCCTCCGGGGGAGAAGGTGCTTTGGTTTCCCTGAAAGGAAGCCCCATCGGTGTCGGTTCCGACATTGGAGGGTGTGTACCTCTCTGGATTTATAAATATTGGCGTAATGTACTCCCAGGTCCATACGAGTTCCTGCTGCGTTCTGTGGCGTATACGGGCTAAAGCCTTCTTATGGCCGAGTCCCTTGGGGTGGTGCTGTAAGCTCCCTCGAAGGGCAGGATTCCGTGTTGCCTGTCTTTGGTCCTATCACTAGCAGCATCTCGGGGCTGAAGACGTTCATGGAAGCAGTCATCAAGGCAAAACCCTGGCTGAAAGACCCATTGGCAGTGAGAAAGAAATGGGACAAAGACGAATACCAGCTCAAGGATCGTGACAATGGTCGCAAGCTTTGCTTCGCGATCATGTGGGATGACGGTCTTTGCGTCCCACATCCCCCCATAACAAGAGCGCTCAAGCAAGTCCAAGCAGCACTCACCAAGGCTGGTCACAGTGGTGCGCCAATGTTCATGCCGTTCCATCAAACTGTTCCCGACGTGTTGTGCAGTGATTACATGGCACCCGATTGAGCATAAGAGGCTCGGTGATCTAGTGGTATGTGATATTAACTTGCAGTCATCGAAAAATGTACCGAGACACCATTCGTTTCAAGTTAAACATATGGACTGCGGGCTCCACGGAAGAGTTCTTAGTGACCACCTCAGCGAGTGGAGAGCCAATCATTTCCACTATGGTTCCTGACACTGAACCCGCCACGCCTTCCCTTCTTCCTAGAACTGGCGGTCTCACCGCGTACCAGTTATGGCAAGTTCAGAAAGAGAGAAGAGATATCCGAACCACATACCTGGAACACTGGAACGACACTGCCAAGAGCACGGGAACGGGGCGACCGGTGGATGCCATTATCTGCCCCGTTGCTCCTTTTGCAGCACCCCCTCATGGGCGCTTCAGGTCCGTCGCGCTAGTTAAGAATTCTATCCTCTCACTGAATGCAATCGCCAGTTACCCTTATTATACCGTAGTGTGGAATGCACTCGACTATACCGTGTCGATTTTACCTGTGACGACCGTCGATCCAGCCATTGATGCGAAGCAACCTCGCGAGAACTTTATCGACGCCGTCGACCAAGCGGTTCACGATATGTGTATGTCCCTCCGAGTTTCTTACGGCCCGTGACGTCTTGCTAAGTGCCTCGTTTTAGACGAACCCGAGGTGTACCGAGACGCCCCCGTCGGCTTACAACTTGTGGGACGCACGTTGGAGGAGGAAGGCGTCATTGCCATGACTGAGATCGTCGACGCCGCACTCAAGGTCGCCAAGGGGCAATTGTAGCATATTCCTGTGGCAAGTGTTAGGACCACAGGTGCTGTATTATAGTCTGAACAAGAATGTCACTTTACCTTACGGCCTGCTAGTGCTGCCGCGAAGTGAACCGAACATTGACCCAGTTACTCAACGAGGTGAGTTACATGCTCATTCCCACCTTCAAGTTGTCATTATTTTTTTTCTTGTTACGTCCTGAGCGGGAACGTTTGTTTATGACGACAATACAAGGACAGTGACACGGAGCGGTACGCACATGTTATTAGTGAATGTAATATTTAATCCCAACCGCAGATAAGCACCCGACAAGTTGCAACACCTCTTTTATTACCGGGAAGAGTGTCTTCTGGTTTCAAAGCATCATGCATATCCATATCAGATCTGGCCCTTCAAAAGTCTAAGATCGTATACATATCCGTGCAGCCCAGGCCGCGGAGTCAGAGGTCCTAACTTCCTCTAAGTGACAGATGATATGCAACAACTCCTGGCATGATTGAAATGACGATCTTGAAGCACTTGTGCCTGTCAGGTTTCGCTTGGACATCAGGAATTTAGCATTCCGCTTAATCACACTTACGTGCACTTGTTAACATTACTGCGATGACACACGACGAGAAAAAGTAAATCCAGGCACATAAGAGCAGCACAAGTAAAATTTCGTAGTGATGACATTGTAAATGATGATCTAAGTGACATATAAGCAAGCACAAGATACAGACTTAGCTTGACACGTCCTTGGCGTGCTTTTCACACCGCGAGCTTTTTCCAACCTTGTTCGCAGGAAAAAGTACGGATAAGACTGATTAAGTGGAGTGCTAAATTCCTGATGGAGGACTATGGAAGATTCACAGTATCAGTGGTCTCCTCGTTGAGACTCGCTGCGGCGGCTGCCAGACTAGTGGGCAACGAAGTGCTAAAGATCTCTTGACCAGCCGTTTCAGGATGCTCACGGGCGACACTCTGGCCAGTGAGCAGCCATCCGTAGGCTTCCGAGGCTGTCCGAGGCCAAAGACTAACACATCCCGAACGAAGCGCAACTCGGACGGTTTACCATTTTCGCCCTCAGGCTTGAACGTCAAAAGCAAAGGCATCACATTGCACACATCAAGAACGTCAGTCAAGATTATTTCCAACATCTTTGTCAACAGCTTGGAAGGATACGAACATAACTAGAACTTGAAGAAGTCACGACTATCATTGATGGAAAGCAAGGGGTACAAAAAGTAGCAAAGCTCCAAGAACAAAATGGTGTGGTATCCATCTTGAGACACATATTACTTAAGTCACACGTAAACTAGTTATTGCAACGTACGAACAAGGCGACACGACCACTGGAACGACAGCTTGGCCTCATCTGACATTTGCAATCTTGACTCAATTGATAGTGAACTCGTTGCTCCGACAAGTCACCTTGCCGGTCCTATCACAAGGAAACGCAGAGTCACGGTGATCACACCACTAAGAATAACGATATTCTACACTCACTCGACGTCCATCGCAATGACTTGATACTGTCTGGTGAGTGACGTCAATGAGCATGGTCGGAAAAGGGGGTGTAAAATGGATGTACGCACTTTCCTAGGTCTTCGACCGGGGGGACCACAAAATTTAATGAGATTCCAGTGACCTTCTCGTAGGCGAGGATATACATCTTCTTCGTTGTCACGTCGGACAAGACATAGTCATAGGAGGGAGAGGAATTATCATAGGACGAGTCGAACTTGGGAGTGACGCGGAAAACGGTGCCCCAATTGACCTGGCTTGGCACCGACAATTCTTCTAATTCCTCAGCCCCACAGACACTCAGGCCGGCAAAGAAAAAGAGGGCGAGAGCGCTATCGATGGGCCAGTGGGGATAACCATCAGTGTCATAACGATGAATGAGTGAATGACAACTGAAGATACCTAAGCTTGGCAAGCATGTCGAGTGGTATGTGCAAAACTCTGGAGGACGACGAGGAGTTGGAGGACCTAGCTGGCTTTTATACCCGAGAGTCAAGTCGGACTTTTTCCAATTCTCTTCCGGCTCGCATCCAAGTCGGCCGCGCATTAATGTGCTAATTCTTCCAAAATTTTGGCATGATTGGTGAGTCCTGAGATCCGATTGGTTGGTCACTTTGCGAAGACGATACCAAACGAAATTGAAGAAATTCTACCCTTGATGTGCAGGTCGGTTCAGGTTAGCCGAGCTTAATTTCCCTTTGTCGCTATAGTGGATGGTGTTATTACAAGTAAGTAGGTAAATTATATAAATACCTTTACAATGTTTACACATGGAGCGATCCAGCAGCTGCTGCCAGTGCAGTCGAAATGAGTTCAACGACGCCCGCCGCATCTGGAAAACCACTTTATGTTCTCGTAACTGAACGGGCCCTGAGTCAGTGAGTCAGTCAGTCAGTCAGTCAGTCATATCACACTCTACGATTTCGTCTAGCAAGGGGATGCTTTGGGATGCGGCCAGGTCCGGGTGTCACGGTGGTGTTGCACGGCAGATCTGAGCATCGCCTCCGGAGAAGGCGACCGACGCCAGTTTCTGGCGTCGCCATTGTTCGGATCTGCGTCAAATAGGTAGAATTAGTGCGGTTTGTTGTTGGTTGCAAGGTGCCAGTGGATCGAGTAAGCACTAGTCAGTCACTCACTCACTCAGTGGGTGCGCTCGGTTCCGAATTGACATGAGTCACTGGATACCCAATTTATCGACACGTCATCTGCTAGAACATGTTGCAGGAGCCCTAAGCGCAAATCACCCGGAAATTCACCTACGAACAAACGTACATTCACAGCGACTTAGACATCTGAATAGACAACGAAACATGCACAGGCACGAAAAACTCACATATATACCACTCACACATGACCCGTCATGCGCTCCCCCACCGCCTGCACGACAATGACCCCACTCACTCCGCTCGCCCCAACCACAAATGCCGTCCCCACATCTCCGATCGTGTTCTGCACCGTCTCGTGCCCTGTACACCGCTGTGCCTCCACGAGCTGTTTCACCTCCCGTCCCCAGCCCTCCCGCGCGAAACGTTTCGAACGCCCAGCCATGATGAGTACCCGCCGCCGCGCGTCCACCTCGCGCAGCTGCTTGGCCCGCTGCGCGAGCGCATGCAACGGCAGCGCGCCCGACATCTCGGTAAACTCGATCCGGGAGAGCGCCGAACGCAACTGGGCCGCCGCAGCCGGCTTCCCCTTGAAGTTATCCCACGTCGGCGAGGCGTAGCGTGCCCACGTCAGGTCGTCCGCCGTGTCAGACTGCAAAAAGTACGCCGTGTTTGGCTGGCCGTAGACCGTGCTCATGAAGGTGAGCGACTGGATTCGGGTGTTAGTGTCTTAGCCCTCAAAGCGAGGATAGGGGTATACGGACCGACGGGACGGGATCTATCTCTGCCTTTTCGTCAACGACCGCCAATTCGGGCCGTGCGAGCGCCTGCTCTGTCCACCTGC
This sequence comes from Tylopilus felleus, assembly GCA_038091295.1. NCBI lineage: Eukaryota > Fungi > Basidiomycota > Agaricomycetes > Boletales > Boletaceae > Tylopilus > Tylopilus felleus. The sequence continues at coordinate 9,458 of JBBPOE010000070.1, read as the reverse complement.
CCACGCGAACGACCGTCGCGCTCATCCTCGGGTTGATGCACAACTGCACCACCAACTCGAGCGCAAGCCGGTCGTCCGGACCACCAAAGAACGGGAGTAGGACGTGCTGTTGACCATTCGTGCCTGCATTATCCCCCAAATCGACAAAGAGCGCCACGTCCGTCTTGCTGTGCCTGAACACGCCGCGGACAAAGTGCGAATACAGCGTCGAAGCGGAGTTGTCCTTGGATGACAGGCCGAAAAAGGTATCGAATGGATTCGGTTCCGGTCTTGCTTCGGATGAATCCGTCGAACCCAACGAAGGCGGGATCCAGGGAATGAGGACAAGCTGTGAACCTTGCCTTTCGGCGTGGTCGGCCACGGCGTGAGACCAGTCATTGTGCTCCACGACAGATAACGAAGCAGAGACAGGCATGTCGCTCTGTTCTGCAAACATCTTGAAGACGCCGACCAGAGGATCGGTGCTGATCAACGTTTCCGACATGGCCGATCTCATCATCGACGATGTACGCTCCGATAACTCGATGAGACGGAGAGCGTTCACGGAGGTCTTGTTCGATTTTAATGTGCGAGATGAGTCATCAGAAGTGGGAGGTAGGACCAGCTTCGTGAGGGCCATGATCCCAGGCATGTGCTTGAATTCATCGAGCACCACAGAAAATCGGTATCGCCAGGTGGTATCCTCATTACTCTCGGAATCCTCGCTCATGTATTTCTCGTTTGCATTGCTAACCTCGGACGACGCGGGGGTAGTGCTGGCGCCAAGTCCATAGGTGCGGTACTTGGGTGGATAAATGAGGTTGACGAGGGGAGTGGTCATGAACGTGAGGATCAACGATTCCAAAACGAACATGGAGAACACTTGTCGGGTGAGGATTCCTGCAGACAAGCCGACATTGAGGACGATCAGTTCCACCAAGCTATATGACAGTGAGATTTGGACGAGCGCTCATTCGGATGCACCATACCCTTTGCAACTCATTAGGGAACCAACGGTGGCAGCTTCACGCCAGCTGAAACCAAGCGCTCTCGAAGCGAGCGAGGTGCCGATGAATTTACCAGTAAAATCGAGCGATGCGATGGCAAAGACGAATCCCCATGCAGTTCCTGACATTTTATGTCGACCCGAGCCCACACCTTGTGAGACGGACACGTACCAGTATTAATTAATCCCAAGTTGGTGTTGAGTCCGGATGTCGTGAAATACTACGCGCGTTGAGGAAGGGAGCGCAATGCTCGAATTTTCACTTACGAGGGGAATGAAAATGATTTGAACCATGTCTTCAAGCTTTTCCACAAAGGCAATGGATATACCACCCTCACGAGGTACGATGACGCCGACAACGAATGCACCTGCGAGACGAATGAATACGCAGAAAATCAGAGTTGCTTGAACCAAACGCACCAAAGATAGCGTTCACGCCGACAATGTCAGTGAAGAAGGCAGAAGCCCAAAGGACGAGCATGACTACCGTCATGTAAGACATCGTAGGTCCATGAATGGTACTTCCCGTTCTCCTGGCTAACCAAATCAAAGCCCACTTGACGGGGAAGAGGAGGAGTAATGTATATGCCACACAAGTCAAAAAGGTCCACAAGGCAGTGAGATTAGACGTTGCATTCACGAACGAGACGGCCAAAGCAAGTAGCGTCCAGCCGATGACATCGTTCGCAACGCCGGCGGATAGCACGATGAGACCGACGGTCGTGTCCAGCAGTTTCAGCGCGGTGAGGATACGACACAGAACCGGGAAAGCAGTGATCGAGAATGACACGCCGATGAAGAGCATGAAATAGTTGGAGTTGCTGGACGGGCCAATGAGATGGTGGTATATCGCGATGGACGTGCCCCATCCAATGCCAAATGGGAGCAGCACGCCTCCGAGGGACACTGCGATAGATAAACGAGCATTACGTCGGATGACGCTCGGGTCGATTTCAAGGCCGATGATAAAGAGGAACAGGCAAAGGCCGATATTGGCGGTGAGGGATAGATAGGGAAGGGAACTTGGGGGGAAGATGTGGTTCGTGAAGCCAGGGATGCGACCAAACGCGGTGGGACCTTGGGCGTAACGTCAGATAGGCGATGCAAACGGATGAGCATGGTATACCTAGGAGAATACCACCGAGAATCTCCGCAATGACGCGAGGTTGTCTAATTTTTCCCAGGATGAACCCAAGTAGCTGGGCCATCATGATGATGATACCTGGCGTTGCGTGAGTGCCAGCGGGGAGGGGAAAAGTGGTGTGGACGCACCCAGTTGAATGATCCATAGTCTCAGTGGATCAGAGGTGTTGTACGAAGCGGGATCTTGGCCAGTCAGGAGACCGCCCTTGAGGAGGTAGTGACATGAGGCTCCCCCTCGACTGACGTGCGGAATGCAGTGTACTCACCTGCCCCTGAACTGCCGCCCTCTTGGCGAAGAGACTCTGAAGGACGGTGAAGGTCGTAGTTGAAAGCTCTCCCATGATGGGGGGGACTGAACGACGAACGTAGGAGAGGGTGCCAACGTTATATAACCTCTGACGGTGTCATATGCGGATATGTTGAGAGTTTGTTGAATCAAAATGGCGCAGTCCGTGACACCGGCGTGACATAAACAAGTCCCTTATACAGCTTATCAGACGCTGAGTCCCCTTGGATATGAACATTTGAAACATGAAACAATTGATTTGAACGACAGCTGACAGACAGGAGAAAAGAGAGACTCACGTTTCGTTGAATGCAAAGAAGAAGCTCAACGAAAGCCATACGGTACGGGCTACCTGGTGGAGCAGTCATCAGGCCCGTCAGGAACCGTTCTGTAATGAAACCCTTCGATTTGTTCCCCTCTAGGCTTGTCCCTGTCAATGCGGCGTCCGACTTTCAGGGCTCAGGAACCCGGGAACCTCCTTACCGTAGAGGCTGCGCATTCGGTAACGCTGAGTGGAGTGGGTGTCAGCGAAGACAACGTTTCCTTCACCTCGCAACCCTCGGCCCTCCAATATATGGCAACTTCGTGTAGATAGCAACACCGTGTGAGCCGAAGAGTAGGCCAGCGTTCTGGAGAATTTAAACACCTCGACACGTCAATCCCGCTTGGAGGTCAACGCGAGGGTGACAAGGGTGAGCGTCGGGAGGCTTTCTCGGATCAGTGGAGCGACACGATCGAGCCCGAGGCTCAGTGTGCAAAAGTGATACATAGCAGAGCAAAACCAAGTGACCCACACCGGTGACGCTTGGGAGCAGACAGGTTAATGCTAAAAATACATCGCGTATGCAGAGTGGCCGCCTCGTTGCAGAAAGCCGGAAAGTTTCAGAGTCTTGGCGGCCCATCGCCCAGTTCTATCTCCCCCTCGAACCTCCGTGTCGGGGCCACCGTTCTCCCGAGTACTCGAATCAACAACTTTCGGAACAGGAGAGTTTTTCTCGTCCGCGATGATCGAGTCGCATCCAACAACTAAAATCTTAATGCACAGTGAGATCCTGCCCACACTCTCAACTGGAACGTATGTGCGATGGAACGATAAGGAGGGTTCCTCGGACATGTCAGACACTGGCCAATCGGGTGCAAGATCGCTATCATCTCATACACTTCAAGCCTGGGCGCGCTGCCTGAAATATCTCTAGGGGTCTTCTTTCGACAAGCATGACTCGAATACCAAGCATTTACTGCCTCGCGCTCTCGAACGTGGTGCTCGGCTGCATGTGGGCTGAGAACGTCGGATGGTGACCCTTGATGCGTTGCATGGGAGAAGTGACTTCCGAGTAAGACATGTGTTATTGTTTACCGCTTAGCGTTAAATTAACCGGTGCGGCTCAACTCTGATTCGGAGCGATTTGTGGTGGCTCTGACTGTGGCTTTGTTCATAGCTCGGTTTTTCCAGGACTGAGTACGCATGTACATGGTCGGGGGATGTAGTGGGGGCTGTAAAAATGACGTCGTGTCCGCAGCCGATCGAAACGGGACGAGGTGGAAATTCGCCGGCAAGCAGCTGGGCGCGATCGTTTAGGTAAGAGTGGAGATGGCACGTGGTCTCGTATAGGACAACCCAGAACGTATATAATCTGCCCTACTTCGTTCTTCCTCTCTCAGACTTGCACCCTCACAAGCAACAAAGACGATGGAGCCCACCAACAAGACAACCGTTAACCAGCCCCAGGCTGCCATCGAAATGAGTTCGTCCTTTCTTTTTCTTCGTTGTGGGGAACAGGCTTGCGAACAACTCCCGCAGGCGTTACGAACCCCGCTCCCGCCAACAACAACCAACAGCAACATGCCAAACGTATCCGTGGCGGTGGTGCAGGAAAGGTACCCCTCTTTCACTTCTTCCCATAGCACACCTCTGATAACTTTCGCTTTCAGGACTGCCTCTTGGCCGCCATCGAGTGCTTCATTTGCTTTGGTACGCATTTCTGCCTATTATTTTGCAAGACGTGTCTGATGGACGTCAAACAGAATGCTGCAAGGTATACTACACTCGTGGTCCACATTCTCGATGCTGACCTATTTTCCAGGGTTGCTGCGAGTGCTTCGCTGACATTATCTGTGCGTCACCGCGGTCTCACGGTTTGTTTAGCCTTGCTAATTCTCACGTCCAGGCTGCCCCTGCGAGATGTGTTGTTAAACGTTGGAGCAGAACTAGTCATGTATTGTGCTTCGATGTATATGTGCACTCCGATGTTCCTTGTTGTATCTTGAATATACGTCTCCTCTGAACTGTTTGCATGGACCGTGCGCGAGCGGCTATCAGTAATATTATTAGCTCGTATCGTACGATATCGTTTGGTGGACAAACATTTGCCCCTAGCGCCAGAGCTGACATGTAGCACGGACCATGTCGAGTTCCGAGCTTGGCAGTGTGCCCATGACGCCTAGACCTGCATTAGTCAAGTGACTAGACCGCCAAGCTGACGAGGATGTTGGTCTGCCTCATTCAGCAGCCTCAGACAGACTGGTCACCAGACTAACCTGCAGCGTAGAGCTTGCTGAGGCTCACAGTGTACAACGGGAAAGGATACTATAGACTAGAATACAACCACGCTACGTCGCTTTCGTTCCCGGTCCTCCAAAATCAGACGCTCCGACTCAGCCTCCGACTCAGCAGCAGACATGGAAGCAACGGGTCGCTTCTTCTCATTGTTCGTCTCAGCCTGAGCATGATCTGATGATTTACGCGTCGATGCCGCCTTCAACACATTCGGTCGCTTCAACGGACTAACGCCCAGTTTCAAGGGGATTGAAACTCAATCCCCCCGAAACGGTCGCGGGCGCGGATGCAATCGGTTTCATAAAGACTCGAGAGCGATCGTGATTCTCGTCCCGTGGTAGAGCGCGCTCTTCCGGGGGTGGTGACGCCGACTCTCCAACCTCTTGGTTTGCCCTCTTGATCTGTTCTGCGATCAATATCCGCTCGCGTTGTTCGTCGAGGCTTCTTGTTTGGCGAGGGCCTTCGGCTAGTTTATCGATCCATACGATGAACCAGCCCTTGTCGGTTTCGTCGAGTGATAAATACTCTATTCAAAGGTGGGTGCACTATCGTGTCTTTTCGCCTGACTGATGCGTCGCTCATGGGAATTGAACTGTTCAGTATGTGTGAACGTAATGGGCTTACAACACTTGACAAAACTCTTCTAGCATTTAATATTTGGCTACATGACGAAACCTCGATATCATGCTGAGTAGATGCGAAGACCCACGTGCCAAATCAAGACGGCTGAAACTTTGGTTTCCCAGTTCAACTATATTGTCATTTCCTTGCATTGCTCAGAGCTCCCCCTTTGGTCACGGTGAGCTGACTTGGATCCTAAATCAAGTAAGTTCAAGAACCATTGCACAATCATATCATTGATACAACATCAGAACTTGAAGGCGGAATCGTCATCACTTCTTCATCCCCGCTCTCTGGTGATGAGTCTTTGTCGGTCTCGTGACTCTCGTCCTCATCCGATTCACTATCTTCGAGTTGTTCGGAGTCATCAGACTCGTTATCTTCAGGCGCCTCGTCCGTGGCTGCTATCTGGGGATCTCCCGTTCCACCGTTGCCAGGTTTGGAGTCATACTCGTCACATTCGTTGAAAGGATCCCGCACCTCCAGGTTCAAGTTGGAGGACGGTATTGACCTACACCTAGACCCATGTATCGAATAAACATGTCACGATCAGCGAAGCTGGGGACAGTGTCGAAGGATCTAGTAAATATCTCACATGTTAACCTAGGAAGCTGCCCAATCGTCAACAATGTTGTTTTCCCGAGTAACCAATGGACCATGACGGAGCAAGGAGTCAGTGCGACCATCAGTGAAGGCTGAGATCAAATGTCAGGCACGAAGGATGAGAGACGGATTGAAACCCAAATGCAGCACCTGAGTCCGAAGGAACAAAGCCAATCTTAGGACCCCAGTTGAAGTATCTTACCCCTTCTACGTTCTGCGTGTTGTCATTGAACTCCTTCATTGCCGTCTGAGTAAGACACTCGAAAGCCTTGTCATCGCCGTCACCATTCGGGAGAAGTCATGCAATGGCAGTTGGAAGGCGAGTAGAAGCAAGGGAAAGAAAGTGGGAAGTAAAGGAAGAGCCATAATGGGGTGTGGAAATAGTAGTCAGGCTGACGACGCGGAAGGTGCGCTGGGTGAGATGGGTGATAAGTCGATACCACTCTGATGAACGAGCGAGAAGACGAACGTTTGGTGACGAAAAACACACCATGCTATGGCCGATTAGGTGTACAACTCTACCGGGATAGGTTTCCGAAATCTTCCTTTCAAGGACCTTTGCGCGATCGACAGGCGAAGAAATTGCAGGTACACGAGTAATGAGCACCTCATCCATTGGCCTCGAGAGTCTCCTTGATTCCTCCCGAATGAGAAACCTGCAAGGACGCTCTCTCCGGCCCAATCGCGAGGGAATCGAAGCCTAAGAGTCCATGGCAGAAAACGAGAGGAGCCTTTGGTGGGCGGACTAGGGAACAGGAGTCTAGTCATCACTGAACGACATGGAGCACAAAGACGACGTACATTTCTTTCTGAGATTACAATTGAGAGAATGAGATTCATCCAGGGCACTTGTTACAGTCTGCCTGTTATCAGAGTCTGACCAAAGCCCACGAAGAGATGGGGATGTGGGTATCGAGGGGAGTGTGCCGAGGGAGAAACGTGTGGACGGTACGGTCGCGACAAACGAGCGCGTGGGGGAGTGTGAGGTAGTCGGGGAGGATGGAAAAGGGGAGACGTATCTGAGTCGTGAAACGAAATGGGAGTGGTAATGCGGGACGATACTATGAAAAACATGCTACACACCCAAATGAAGCCTAGGTATATTAGACATTTGACGGAAATCGTTAGCAGCGTGTGAGCGAGACATCACGTGTGTGTGCTTACAACATGTTTGTAACAGTTTGTATATTACTTACACATCGCTGGCGTGAGAACGGCTGTGGGGCGCTTCGCGCGAGACGTCTGGTGGAGGTTGAATGGAGGTCTGTCGGACATTCGATATTTTCCCACAAGCCTGTGTGGCAAGCAAGAAAAAAAAAACCACAGAGTACAAATTGAACACACAGGCAAATACAAAGCACAACAACTGAGCTACAAGGCCTGTACTAAGTAAAACCACACAGTAGTATATGTATAGATTCTTTCATACTTGGCAAAATTTTTGACAAGTACTGAAGCATGTTGATGGAATTTCAATAGACTTGCTTTCAAACTTAGTGGAATTCTTGCTAAGTATTTTGAAACCCATATATATATCACTTGGAGAAAGTTGTGAAGGTCTTGCAGCCTATTGGATACGATCGCCCACAATGAACTGAGTGTTTGTGTGTTCTAATAATGCTGATTGATTTTTTTTTGGCTTACCACCCATGGGAAAATGCCCAACATTTCAATGGACCTCCACCAGACATCTCGTCCAACATCCACATGATGACTAAGCTGATACACGTGTGATGTGGTACGGAAATTGTTGCTCACACCCCCCATCAACATCAGGCAGACATCAACTTACTTCGATGTTCACAGAACATAAGTTTCACTTGGGTGTGTAGTCATCACCGGTGTTGGGAAAAACCTACCTATGCCATTTTCAATTTCTCTTGCCACCCTTGATCCTCACACACTTGCCCATTCACCTGAATCACCTCCATTCACATACGTGCTCGCACTCCTTGCACTCATTCTACCATCCACCCATGCACACTCGTGATCACATTTGCACTCACCTGCTCTCCAAAATTCAGATACATAATTGCTGCCTTCAACGCTGTGTACCATGCAAGGTGTTTCTACATATCTTTGTACATCGACCTCTTCTGTTCCTTGCTCCTTCCTCTGAGTCGCCTCGATTCTGACAGTTGGCTAGGTTGCATTGCTTGGGTACATCCGCTCTTTTCACTCAATCGCTACACACCCAAGTCAAACTTACATTTTGTGAACATTGAAGTAAGTTGATGTCTGCCTGATGTTGATGGGGGGTGTGAGCAACAATTTCCGTACCACATCACACATGTGTCAGCTTAGTCATCGTGTAGATGTTGGACGAGATGTCTGGTGGAGGTCCATTGAAATGTTGGGCATTTTTCCACGGGTGGCAAGCAAAAAAAAATTCAATCAGCATGATCTGAACACACAAATTCTCAGTTCAGTGTTGGCCATCATAACCAATAGGCTACAAAACCTTCACAACTCCTCCCAATAAGTAATATATATATGGGTTTTAAAATACTTAGTAAGAATTCCACTAAGTTTGAAAGCAAGTCTATTGAAATTCCATCAACATGCTCGGTACTTGTCAAAAATTTTGCTAAGTATAAAAGAATCTATACATATACTACTGTGTGGTTTTACTTAGCACAGGCCTTGTAGCCCAGTTGTTGTGTTTCATATTCGCCTGTGTGTTCAATTCGTACTCTGTGGTTTTTTTTTTTTGCTTGCCATGTAGGCTTGTAGGAAAATATTGAATGTCCGACAGACCTCCATCCAACCTCCACCAGACATCTCGCGCTGACCTGCACACTCATAAATGCATGCAGAGTCAGAAAGAACAAATATTTTCCGCTTATCTAACCATGCAAACCCTTCGATACCACAGGGACAAATAGATCCAAACATGACCTAACTGATCCCAAATTCTCATATTTTTCCCAATTTTCCCCATTGAGATACGAGCAAATCTCTCCCTTGTACCTATACAACTACCAAGTTATCCTAATTGACTACACTCACTATGTAGATAGCATTAGCCCCTAAGGCTTACATAGCTTGGTCATGTGACAAAGACCTCAGACAGGGGTCGACTCAGACTGTCATGTGACCAAGGCATTAAGTAAGCAGGCTGAAACAATCCCATAAGCCAGTTCAGCTTGATTCAGCTTGAGTAAGCTTGAGTCAGTTTGAGAATGTGCCTGGTTACCATGGAGATGCACAGCCTAACACAGCCAAGCACAGCCTAATACCTGTGCAAACACAGCCTTGCATAG
>JBBPOE010000069.1:0-66660 GCA_038091295.1 Tylopilus felleus | reverse complement strand
TGGGATGAAACCCCAGCATGGGATGAGATTACCGCTTTCAATAATGAAAATCTCAATCCGGAAAACCCCAATACTGATGGATGGAATGCAGAAGAATGGGACACACAACAACAAAATCCGACCTGGTTAGACACCAGCAGAATGGCTGTCCCGGACTTCATAATTACTGCACTGGCTAACATTGACCACTTCCGAGAAGAAGTCCCAGCTTGGCTTACTCTCTATGTACCAGTGCTCACCATTCCATCAGAACCCAAGGAAACCACTCCTAAAATAATGGAAGTTCCTTCGGAAAATGAATCCAAACTGGAAAATCCATTTCCGGATAACGAATCTATCCCAACATTCCAATTCAATTGGCCTCCAGATAATATTGGTCATACAGAGTTTGACTCATAGAGAGGGGGTAGTGTTACGCTTGCTCCATTTTGCCCCTATAATATTTGCCATACTGGGAATCGAACTCCCAACCTCACTATGATACCAATCACTACTGATCACTACACTCCTTATCCTAAGCATTGCCCATGGTCTAGACCCTCACACAGCCTTATGGCAGTGTGCCTCATGTTTGCCTCATGGCAGATCCTTCACCATGCATATCGCATAGCCATGCATCTAGGCACCTCATGTATTTCATCTCCACTTTATGACCCCTATCTTGCCTCATGCTCACCTCATGTATTCCTGCTGACTCTTGATGACTTGCCTTCATCCTATAGGGTATGATCCACTTATCTAGGCTATGTGCCTCATGGTCTCCTCATGTACTATAGCACAGTATATCTGTAGATCTAGTGTAAACTCCTAGACAGTATATAAAGTCCAAGTGTACTCGACTGGTTTTCCCCCAGTCTTGTTCACTTGGAGATTTTTCATCTTCACTCTTGCCACACAAGGTCTCACCCTTTACTCTTCAGTCTGCCATTGAGTGCCACTGACAGAGGTTCCCCCTTGCTCTAGCACAGCGCCAGCTCTTGAGTGAGTTTGGTCATTTCATTCGTCCTATAGGGTATGATCCACTTATCTAGGCTATGCTCCTCATGGTCTCCTCATGTACTATAGCACAGGATATCTGTAGATCTAGTGTACACAAGTGTAAACCCCTAGACAGTATATAAAGCCCAAGTGCACTCAACTGGTTTCCCCCCAGTCTTGTTCACTTGGAGATTTCCCATCTTCACTCTTGCTACACAAGGTCTCACCCTTTACTCTTCAGTCTGCCATTGAGTGCTGCTGACAGAGGTCTCCCCTTGCTCTAGCACAAGTGCCAGCTCTTGAGTGAGTTTGGTCGTTTCAGGTTGCTACATCACGACACTGTGGTTGACACAATCATGCAACCCGTTTGGCAACAATGTAACATGGTCACCTAGTTGACCCAGAAAATATGGATGGTTTGGCCGCTCTCGGTATTGCTTCTGTCATCAACGCCCTTGATGAATTCAAAGGAGGAACTTACAAGAAGTCCGACAATACAGCAAAAATTTCCACTGTCTATCAGCACATGCTAGACATTATCCGAACTCACATATGTGCTGACGAAAATGCAACTAACTTCTACATCCAATTATGTAGGTCTATTTGTGAGAGAGGGGGGGGTTGTGGGGGTTCGAAGAACCAATCAATGAGGATGATGACAATATGGATTGGATGTAGTACTCGTAGATAAGATCTGAGATCAGTACAATCTTATCGTGATTCTCCCAAAATGGACAGATCCGATCGCACGGAGCAGATAAAGCCAACCTTTTCCATTTGCATGAGAAATTTGTACATACGGGGATTAAATGTACGCTAACCCTTATATATTCTGTGCGCAGACTTTGCGCAAACTTTCACAATTGTTGATGTGGTAGTTCCGAGTCGCTCGATAGCCAATGTGCGTGCCAAAAAAAATTAAAAAATTACACACAGGACCAATCATCACGCGAACTTACAAAATGTACGAAATCAGGCCAATCGGAACATGCCCGTTCACTGTAAGTTTCTCGGCATAAAGTACTTTACTCACTTATCCCACTTATTTCATACTTATCTGCACTTATTTACATTTTCTGCTCAACATCGCAGCCGTTCGTCTATCTAGGTACATAGTCCCATATGATATGAGTCTCAACGTATTTTTTTCTCTTTTTTTTCCTCGACCGTCGGACGCCCCTCGTCGTGCCCTCGACGCTCGACCGCCACACCCCCATTGACAGGTCACGTGCTCGCTTGACGCGTCGACCAATGGCGAGCTGCACAGCTTGTAAGTTTTCCGAGATAAGTACATAGTACAATCAAAGAATTACCACGGTAGAATTTGCCCCCTCACAACCACAATTCAGATTCTCCCTAGTGACCTTGTAAACATGGTAATCATTCAAAAGTTGGGTCATGCAAGTGCATCATGTATTAGGGTCGAACATATTGTGCCTGCCTTTTCGTCAGGTTTCAATTGTGACCGAGTGTCTGTCTCAGTGCCTGTTGACTTGAAGAAATCAAGCCTCCCACACAATGTGCTGCTTCCGCGCAACTTCCGCGCGGCCATTTCAGCACGCACAGACCACGTTACGCCCCGTTGCATCTTCCTTTCTCCTCCGTCCCCTCTTGACTCCAGATCATGTTGATAAACATTCTCACCATTTGGCTTTGTCTGTCTTCATTGCAGACATGGCTGGTTGCGGCGCAGAGCGTCGCATCCCGCGCATACACACCAGTCGCTGGGCCCTGCCCGGAAGATTTCGCCCTTGTTCGCATGGCTGGCTCACCCGGGAATCAATCACTCTCTGCCTCCGAGGCCGCATATGTCCAAGCTCGCCGATCACAGGTCATCCCACAGGCCTGGAAAACCTACCTTGCCAACGTCGAGGCTACCAACGTCACTCTGCCTTCTTACGTGTCTGGCATCCTGAACGGGTCGAGCTCGCAGACCCCGAACTTTGGGATTGCAACGAGCGGAGGAGGTTACCGGGCGGCGATATTTGGTGCGGGGGTGCTGAATACATTGGACGGGAGAAACGCCTCCTCAAACAGCGCCGGGTTAGGGGGGTTGCTTCAAGCAGCGACATACTTAGCAGGATTATCGGGGGGATCTTGGTTTCTGACCTCCCTCGCTCAAGCCAACTTTCCAATCATGCAGGAGCTCGTTTTCGGGTATCCTAATCCCACCGTTTCCAATAACTCATGGGGCGGGTGGAACGCTAATTACAGTATTTACGCGCCTAGTTCTGATCTCATCACTGACACCGAGTATGTCACCGATCTGGTTGAGGAACTGCAAGGAAAGTATGACACCGGTTACCCTGTGACATTTGCCGACTTTTGGGCACGTGCGTTGGCGAGACATTTCGTCAATGGGACATTCCCATCGAATTTCTATGATGAATCCTACACCCATGGCGCGGGGATTCTATGGTCGTCAGTCGCCGAAACGTGAGTGTTTCGGTTGCGAAATGACTATCTTCTAACAAACGGTTGTCAGTGAATCGTTCATGTCGCATACGATTCCATTTCCAATCGTCGTGTCCGACCTCTCTGCGCCAGGTCAGAATACGTCAAACGTTATATCTGGGGATTATATACCGACGTCCAATCCCATTTTCGAGTTCAACGTCTGTCAGTAGTATAACCGTTCCGTTCACGGGTCTTGTCACTAACATGAAACATAGTCGAAATGGGCTCTTTTGACCCCATGCTATCTGCGTTCGCGCCAACAAAGTACCTGGGCACCAGGAATAATACCATCTGCATCACGAACTATGACCAGTCAGCGCTGGTCGCTGGGTCCTCATCTGAACTGTTTAATGAATACAACATTACTGTAGGTTAACCGCCCCATTGTGCCATGCACTGACTCAAGAACTTCAGAACACCTTGAACTCTACGTTTGGCCCCGAGTTATCCGTGTTAAATTCACTCCTGCCCGAGTCAGGCATTGAACTTGATGTTGCATCGTGGCCGAATCCGTTTTATGGCATCGCACCGGAGACGTTCATATCGTCCAACCAGACAGACCTGAGCCTTGTGGATGGTGGCGAGGACGGTGAAGTCATTCCGATACAACCTTTACTTGTAAAAGCTCGTGGCCTGGATATCATCTTGGCGATTGATGCTGTAAGTACGGCACTGGCCCTGCTGTAGCAAACAATCTGATCCCTCGTAGACCTCAGACGTTAACAGTTTCGCCGATGGGAGCTCGTTGATTGTGAGTCCCCATTCCGTGCGCTGGTCTTTACTGACGACCAGTCACTAGGCTACACAAAATCGCACTATGCTGCTTTCGTCGGCATACTCGTTCCCTCCTGTCCCGACGTCCCTTGCAGAATTCACCGCACAAAATCTCAGTACGAGGCCGACGTTCTTTGGATGCAACACGACGAGTGCAAACCAAAGCACGCCTCTTTTGATATATCTCGCAAACGGCGGTCCTCCTTACAATGGCGCAGCACCTCTTACCAACACATCTACTCTCCAAGTCGCTTATAATTCCTCGCAAATTCAGGCGATGCTCGATCAAATCTTTATCATCGCCACGCAGGGCTACCCTGCAAACTCGAGCGTGTCCACCGATCCCGAATGGCCAGCTTGCCTGGCATGTGCTGTCGTGGACCGTGCGCGTGAGAGAGCAGGCGAGACGAGGAGCGGGGTATGCGAGAGCTGTTTCGCGCGATACTGTTGGTCTGGGAGTACGCTGGCCGCGAATGTCACTCAAACTTCTGACGGCGAAGCAGCCATCAGTGGTCCACGCGTGAGTTGGCTTTTGACTTTGGCTGCGGCGGCCGGCGTTGTGACGTGGATCTGATCTGAGGAACTGGATGGCATGTTCTAACTGGGTTTCGTACATGGATCGTTTGGACAATGTAAAATAGTTAACGCCACGATTGATAACGACTGAGTCACTTGTCTGCTTGGACGAGGGAGCTGGGAGCTGGTTAGCGTCAATGAATGGGACGTCCTCTGACACCACATCAGGCTAAAAGGGGCTGCCAATAAAACCCTGTGGGTGAGGCTACGACTCGGAGGCAATGTAATGGGGTGGTGAAACGATTCTCACCTCTTCACTCGTGTGGCAGAGTTCCCGAGACACCCTCGACTCGCCTCAGTTGTGCCAGTGGTTCGTCATGGAACACGATTCTCCCTGGTGTTCTCTTCCCCTGCCTCCTCTATCGAGCCAATGCTTGGAGCAAGGCTATTAGTAGACGCAAAAACGCGCAATATGCCCGCCTTTCTTCAGCACTCTACGTCCACCTCTCGCTCCTATCGCCTCATAGCTATGGCACCAGGCACTCACATGCGATGTGTCGTCCGACTGGGTGGGACGTGCTGGGCACGAAATCCACAGGCACCCCGGTACAGCCCGATACCTAGCATTATGACGAACGAGAGTGTTCCTTTGTTGCAGTAGGATTTGACGTGGCAAGTAGCCGAAGAGCACCGCAAATGGGATTCCAGCGGAGCGCGCTCAAGTTATTGTGGCCAGGATGCGTCCCCCAGGCTCGAGCGGGTCGATGGAAGCGACTTCGGTAGGACGCCGGGGCAGGGCGGAACAACAAACGGTAGGCAATCACGTGCGTGTGCGCATGTGGAAGCGACTCGAGTCGGACTCGAGTCCCCGCCGGCTCCTACTAGTAGTCCGATGGTCATCAGACTGTTAGTCCGCCCCGGACCCCAACGATAACTGTTTACCTTCGCTTGGATTAATGTCCTTGTCTTAGCCGTTCCAGCATTCACAATCAGAAGTCTAGCCACACCCTGCTTCTTCCCACACTCTGGCTTGTCTGTTAATGTGGCTGGGCATAGCGCCGAGCGTCGCCTCCCAGGTACCCTGTGGCAAATGTCTGTACGGAGAGTTTCATCCTCGTTCGCATGGCGGGCTCGCCTGAGAATCGATATCTCTCTACCTCTATGTTTGCCGTTCGTAGGCATCCCACAGGTCTGGAAAAACTATTTTGCCAGCGTCAAGATTCTTTCGTGGCATCCTGAACGGGACGAGCTTGGAGACCCCAAATTTTGGAATTGCAACAAGTGGAAAAGAATACTGGGCGGCGATATTTGGTGCAGGGGTGCTGAATGCGTTGGATCTTTATGTCCCTCGCGCAAGCCAACTTTTCTAACCATGCAGGAGCTCATCTTTGGATATCCAATCTTACTGTCTTCAACAACTCATGGGACGGGTGGAACGCTAATTAGTCCTTTTGTGCCTATTTCCGATCTTATCACTGACACCAAGGTACCTCGCTGACCTGGTTGGTGAACTATAGGGAAAGCATGACGCTGGTTACGTTTGAGGTTTCGGGTCTAATGGCGTTCGTCAATGGAACATCTCCACCGAATTTACACGACGAATGCCACATCCACGGTGCAGGAATTCTATGGTCATCAGTCATTGAAACGTGAATACTTCACTACCGAACTGATAATGCACTGATATATGTGTGTTAGTGAATCGTTCACATCGTATACCATCGTCGCGTCAGACCTCTCTGCACGGGGTCAAAATACGTCAAACAGTATACCCTCGCATTACATACCGATCTCTAATCCCATTTTCGAGTCCATCGATTGTCGGTGTAACCGGTCCGTCCATGGGTCTTGACAATCACATGAAACATAGTCGAAGTGGGTTCCTTTGACCCCATGTTGTCTGCTTTCGCGCCGACAAAGTACCTGGGCACGGCGAAGAAGACCATCTGCATTACGAACTATGACCGGAGCATCTGATGGCTGGCTCTTTGTCTGAGCTGTTCGATGGACTTCATTTCCCTCCTGTGTCAAATCTCTTACGGAATTCATTGCACAGAGCCTCAGCACGAGGCCGAGGTTCTTCGGATGCAACACAACGCGCGCAAACCGAACCGCTCCACTCTTAATATATCTCGCTAACTGCGGTCCTCCCCACAACAGCGAGGAGCCAGTAGCCACACACCTACCCTCCTATACGCGTATAACCCTCGGGAAATTCACTGGGCCAGGTGATGCTCGATCAAACGCTATCCTACCTACGCCGGGATTCCCTGCGAACTGGAATATGGCAACAGACCTTAAGCTTGCCCAGCATGTACAATTGTCGACCGTGCATGTGAGAGAGTCACTGTAGGCGAAGTGAAGAGCGAGGTATGTGAGACTGGTTTCGCGCGATACTCCCGTCTTTGATATGGAACCAGTGCAATGTGTCGGTCGGGCAGTACAAGGCAGTACACCCGCCTAGTAGACTTGACACAAGGGCTAGACACTGCTTAGTGTATACGACAGGTGACGTCGGCTGGACTCCGAAGCGTTGGTGACGTTTGACGTGTGGTGGTTTTAGTCTCGTCTTGGCGTCCACGCATGATACACGACTCTCGCCGGCACTTCATTCTGAGATTTCATTTACAGCCGCGCCTGTTGACCTCGATTGCGATGACGTCGCTTACATAGGCGGACGGCCGTGGTAGCGATGGCAATTAATCCGCGTAGACAAAAAGGCGACTTCGCTCGAGCCCGCCCCGTTGCTTTTTCCTCCGTTCGATCTCCGTGCCCTCTTAGTTGGCCTTGGGAAGTCATGACCATCAACATCAAAACCTGGTTTTGTCTGTTGTCATTACCAACATGGCTGGTTGCAGCACAGAGCGTCGCCTCCCAGGCATGGACACCAGTAGCGGGTTCCTGCCCGGAGAACTTCATCCTCGTTCGTATGGCGGGCTCGCCCGAAAATCAATCCCTCTCCACCTCCGAAGCCGCCTACGTCCAAGCTCGCCGATCGCAAGTCCTCCCGCAGGCCTGGAAAACCTACCTTGCCAATGTCGAAGCTACCAACGTCACTCTACCTTCGTACGTTTCCAGCATCCTGAACGGATCGAGCTCCGAAACTCCGAACTTTGGGATTTCAACGAGTGGAGGAGGTTACCGGGCGGCGATATTTGGTGCGGGGGTGCTGAATGCGTTGGATGGGAGGAACGCGTCCTCGGTTAGTGCAGGCCTAGGCGGGTTGCTTCAATCGGCAACGTATATGGTAGGGTTGTCGGGAGGATCTTGGCTTTTGACGTCCTGGACGCAAGCCAACTTCCCAACGATCCAGGAACTCGTCTGGGGATACCCTAATCCTACGGTCTCGAACAACTCGTGGGGCGGATGGCACGCTAATTACAGCCTTTACGCGCCAAGCGACAATCCCGCCACTGATGCTGAGTATCTATACGACTTGGTTAAAGAGCTCAAGGGAAAATACGACGCTGGATACGTCGTGACTTGGGCTGACTATTGGTCGCGTTCATTGGCGAGACATTTCGTCAATGGTACATTTACATCGAATTTCTTCGATGAATCCTACACCCATGGTGCTGGGATTCTTTGGTCATCAGTCGCCGAAACGTGAGTACCCGAGGGACACTTGAAAGGAGGACAAACTGACTCTTTGGATATCAGTGAACCATTCACATCATACTCAATACCTTTCCCAATCCTCGTAACGGACCTCATTGCACCAGGTCAAAATATCTCAAACATTTTATCCGGGGATTACATACCGATCTCTAATACCATTTTTGAGTTCAATGTCTGTCAGTATGACCATTCCGCTCATGGGTCTCGTCACTGACATGAAGCATAGTTGAGATGGGTTCCTTTGACCCCATGTTGTCCGCGTTTGCGCCAACAAAGTACTTGGGCACGACGAATAATACAATCTGCATTACGAACTATGACCAATCAGCACTAGTGGCTGGATCGTCATCTGAGCTATTTAATACACTCAACATCACGGTAGGTTCATGTTTAGCCACGTCGTCTATGGACTGACGAATTGTAGGACTCCCTGCCGTCTGTCTTCCACGCTGTAATTTCTGCTCTGAACTCACTCTTGCCTGAGCAAGGTATCGAGCTTGACGTTGCATCGTGGCCGAACCCATTTTACGGCGTCGCACCGGATACTTTCTTGTCATCCAACCAGACGGATCTAAGGCTCGTCGACGGTTTCGAGGACGGAGAAAACGTTCCACTGCAACCCTTGCTCGTGAAAGCTCGCGCTGTGGACACTATCTTTGCAATTGATGCAGTGAGTGCAATGCTAGGCCTGCTCTTCTTGACTTGACGCACCCTCAGAGCGCTAATTTGGCCAACAACTTCGCCAACGGGAGCACGTTGATCGTAAGTCGCCATTTCACACGTAGACTGTTAGCGATGACCAGTTATCAGGCCACACAAAAACGCACCGCGTTGCTCCCACCAGCTTATTCCTTCCCTTCTGTGCCAACTTCTGCCGCAGAATTTCTTGCACAGAACCTTACTACGAGCCCCACATTCTTCGGATGCAACACGACGGGTGTAAACGACACCACGCCGCTCTTGATATACCTCGCAAACGGCGGTCCTCCCCACAATGACGAGGCATCTGTGACGAATATACCCACTCTCCAAGTCTCCTCTAGTAATTCGCAAACTCAGGCGTTTCTCGACCAGGCGTTTATCATCGCCACGCAGGGCTATCCTGCAAACTCGAGTATGTCAACTGACCCCGAATGGCCGGCTTGCCTGGCATGCGCCATCGTGGAACGTGCACGTGAGAGAGCAGGTGAACCGAGGAGTGGGGTATGCGAGAGTTGTTTCGAGCGATACTGTTGGTCCGGGAGTACACTGGCGATTAGTGCCAACAATGGCCGAAAGACTGTCCACGGTCTACACGGACCATGGCTTTTGACTTTGGCCGTGGCGCTCGGTATCTGGGCATTGGTTTGATATGATAGCAGTGTTAGCCAAAAAACTAATACTTGCTTCATTTTACGAGCGACGCCGACCTGGAACTTGAACCCTTCCAGAATGTAATTTACCTCGTGTCTCTTGCTGTAGAATTTGTTATATGGGTTGTCTTTGGGTTGTCTAACTGGTTGAATGGAAATGTTTCTTGAAGTGGTCGTGTGAAAGCGGGATGCTAGCAGATCTATTCCTAGTTGGACGTGTTCTTTGACGGCCGCCATGTCATCCATGTAACATTAACCAGCTTCCCGAAGCAAAAAATGTCAATAACTTCCCTCTTCTCTGAGGACTCATTTGATCGCAGTTCGTCCGCTGACCTTCTTCGGTCGTCACATCGGTAACCAACTTCTCTGCTTTCACACTTCCCGTCAATTGTTCCTCAGGCTCGAACCTGCTGGCCACCATTGTCGTGCCATCCAACTCACTCGCAAGATCTGTGAACAGTACGTCATATTCTACGTAGTATTACCCAAGACGCCGGGAGGATAAGGCAGAGCAAAACTTGGTCATGCGCTGGATCTTCCGGGCAACAGCTAGTCCCGCATGATACCACCAGCGCGTCCAGTGTGTTAGAGGAACTCGTTTTTCAACACTTTCGAATGCAGTTACTGACTCTTCTAGGTTAGGCTTTCCACTGGCAGGACACCTTGCTCTTAGATTGCAAACCGTGGTCATCACATGCATTTCGAGTGCATGACTCTATTTCAAGGTTTCATTTCTGCAAAACATAGAAAGGGTCTATTCACGAGGTGCGCTCTGGAATAGACACTTTACTTCTGTCCCGCATTCCTCAAGTTTGACGCTATGAAGACACTATGTACTTCTAACATCATCTGACTATCGACTCGGAGGTAGTAACGCGCACCAGTGGCATTGACGAACGTGATGACCAGACTCGCCTCCCAGCGAGAGTAAACCAAAAGAACGTTTTTGGGTCGGGGTGTCGGTGGCTACCATCGAATAGCAAACTACGTTGGTGCATAGTGCGTACCCACGTATCACGCAGGTTCGTCATGATGTTTCTGTGAGAAGAGTTCGCGGCTCATGTGATCTATACATATGCGGGCAGCTTATATTTGGTGGCGTTGCTATGGCTAACGCCCGCTGATGCTCGGATCCTTTGGGGGAGACCACATGGCTCGCAGGTTGGTAGTGCCTTCGACTGAGACACTCTGTCTAGATCCTCGTCGGTTCACTCGCTCCGATTGGTCGTGCTCGCTTTGCTACCGGGTACGTGACATTGTGCGAGTCTTCACTTCTTTTGTGCAGGGTGGCACGTTTACTTGAACCGACCGATGAATTCCCCTTGCGTGGACGCTTTCCAGCGTTTATAAATTCATGTAGACGACATGGAGTACCAACCGGCCAACCACCTGCTCTTCCCTTTCGTCGTCGCCCTCTCTTGATCGAACGCGATGCTGAGGATTTTCGCACTCAGCGCCGCTACCTGGCTTTGTTTGTTATCCTTGCCGGCATGGCGAGTCGCGGCGGCGAACGTTGCCTCGCAAGCGTGGACGCCGAAGGCCGGCGCGTGCCCCGAGGGCTTCTCGCTCGTTCGCAATGCTGGCGGGTTCACCTGGAAACTAATCCCTGTCTACTTCTGACACTGCGTACGTCCAGGCTCGCCGATCGCAAGTCATTTCGCAGGCCTGGAAAACGTACCTTGCCAACATCGAAGCGACCAACGTCACACTGCCTTCGTACGTGTCCAGCATCCTGAGCAGATCGAGTTCGGAGACCCCAAACTTTGGGATTGCGACGAGCAGCGGAGGATACAGGACGGCGATATTTGTGCAGGGGTGCTGAATGCGCTGGACGGGGAGGAATGCGTCCTCGAACAAGGCCGGTTTAGGGGGATTGCTTCAATCGGCGACTTACCTGGCCGGGTTGTCGGGAGGAGCATAGTTCGTGACGTCCCTCGCACAGGCTGATTTCCCGACGATCCGACAAGACCTCATCTTTAGATGCCCTGACACGACTGCCTCCAACATCACGTGAGGTGGATGGAATGCTGGTTACAGTATCTACGTGCCTAGCGACAATCCGTTCGCGGACGCCAAGTACCTCGTCGATTTGGCTGAGGAACTCGATGGAAAATACGACGCTGGGTACGCTGTGACGTTTGCCGACTATTGGTCGCGTTGGCTTGGCATTTCGTGAATGGCACGTTCCCATCGAACTTTTTCGACGAATCGTGCACCCACGGTACGGGAATTCTGTGGTCGTCGGTCACCGAAACGTGAGTACTCGAGTATCGACTACCTCGTGGAATAATCATGTACGGTCACCAGCGAATCGTTCGCGACACACTCGATCCCATTCCCAATTATCACTACTACGGACCC
This sequence comes from Tylopilus felleus, assembly GCA_038091295.1. NCBI lineage: Eukaryota > Fungi > Basidiomycota > Agaricomycetes > Boletales > Boletaceae > Tylopilus > Tylopilus felleus. The sequence continues at coordinate 54,604 of JBBPOE010000069.1, read as the reverse complement.
GTCTGCGTCTAATCAAACCCTTGCTCGTGACGGCCCGCGCTGTGGACACCATCTTGACAATCGATGCAATGAGTGCAACGCTAGCCGGGCTGTCACTGTTCACATGACACACTACAGAGGTCAAATGTGAACAATTTCGCCGATGGGAGCGCGTTGATTGTGAGTTACATTTCGTACATTGGTTGTTACAATGTTTAGCGATAATCCGTCATCAGGCTACGCAAGATCGGGTCATGCAGCTCTCATCAGCGTACTCGTTCCCACCTCTACTTAGGAGTTCACTGCACAGAACCTGACTACACGACCAACGTTCTTTGGACGGAACACGACGAGCGACACTATGCCTCTCGTGATATACCTTGCAAACGGCGGCCCTCCTCACAACGGCGAAGTATCTGTGACCAACACGGATACGCTCCAAGTCTCCTATAGTTCTTCAGAAATTCAGGCGATGCTCGACCAGATCTTTATCATCTCTACGCAGGGCTACGCAGCAGAATCCAATGAGACGACTGATCCCGAATGGCCAGCTTGCCTGGCATGTGCACTCGTCGACCGTGCACGTCAGAGAGCAGGCGACACGAGGAGCGGAGTGTGCGAGACGTGTTTCGATCGATACTGTTGGTCCGGGAGTACTCTCACTTAGTGCTGCAACGGAAAGCGGCCGTCAGCGGTTCATGCGTAAGTTGGCTTCTGACTTTGGCCGTGGCGGTCGGTACTTTGGCATGGATCTGATCTAATGTTAATGTCTGGCGTCAGGTGAAAGGCTAATTCATCATTTTGTTCCGAGGAGACAGCCTACGCACCATCCATGATGCTCTACGAAACCGGGTGGCGTTTTGGCGAGATTCTGTGCATGGATATGTATTTGGACAACGGACAGATGTAAACTACGCCACTGTGACCAATCGATAATGATCGAGTAGCTTGTTTACTTGAAAAAAGAAGCCGGGTAGCATCATGGCGATGAAAAGTACATGAGGCAAAAGGCTGTATGTAGATAAAGGGTATGAGCAAGTCTACCGAGGCGATTGAGTTGCGGTGAATTGATCTTACCTCCCCAGAGTGTTGGCGTTTATCCCGAAATGACACCAACAACGAGGCAGATCCGGTGTTAGTCTCCTTCCGTGTACGTGTGATCGGTGTTAATACCTGAGGTAGACCGAAGATTGCCAAAGGTGTTGACCAAGCTGACCAAAGCTATACGGTCCGTGAAATGTCTGTGTAGTAAACGGGTTCTGGTTGGCGGTGGATCAAGGAGATGAACGGAGCTCACCGTCGTGGAGAAGCCAAGCGAGACTGAGCGACGCGCGATGAAGAGACTCTGCAGATGGATGGATCGGCCGAGGGCACTGAATCGTAAATTTCAAGCTCAGCGCAGGTTGTAATAGCGCCGCGCAAGAGGATTCTCGATCAATTGAGTTGACCGTCTAGCATCTTCCTCCAACTGCAAGTTGACAAGATCAGTGCAGTTCATATGGCCTATGGCGTACTTTACTCCATTCGTCTGATATGACTGCCCGTATCTGCAACGAGAGCACTGTCACGTGATAATCAGAAATTGCCTCCGCGAAACTTTGCGAGGCCGTTGAACCCATCGGTTGTTTTCGAACACGGATCTGCTATTATCACCTCACTCTGCGGCGTCCGCCACACCCTTATTTTTATATCTTGGTTGCCATGTATCATCTTCCGTCACTGGACGTTTCTTTTTCTTAATTGGACGTTCCGTCTCCTGGCTTACCTTCCTGGAGCTTTATTACTCGGGCGCGACATGCGGGTCGTGATCTGGAGTTGCAGTCCCCTTGTGCGGGTCCTGTTTCCAAAGGAACCTCGCCCCTTTAGTTCTGAAAATCGATCAAGGAACCCGGTGCCTTGGCTGAGGACGGCGCTTCATTATCGCCGCCTTTTTTGGGGGTCACTGGACAGGTCACCGGTCAGTCAGCATTCCTGTGGTGATTTGACGTATTCTATTCTGATTTTCCCTATACGAATTCTGTGTTCGAATATAGACAATATAGGAATGCAAGCATTCGAGACGCTCCCCCACAGTGCCATGTGGACGCTTGTGTGCCTTTTTCTATGCAGAACGGGTCCCTGTAGCGTGTCGTACGTTATGGCCAGCCTCGCTGACTTCGACGATAGGTCGCTGCGGGTCTTTTTGCCGCGTGCTGGCATTTCATAAAGGATAGTCTAGAGCGGCGTCGAGTGCAATACCATCTACACCGTTCGCAGTCCCTACGGTCCAGATGAGCGATAAAGTCACCGGGTGTCACGGCTCGGTGTGTGTATGTCCTTTGGGATATAGCAACATCCCGATCGGGAAAGTCGATCCACTTTTCTGTCGTCTGCACACTAGACCGCGATGACGTCCGCTCGAATGTTTGGCGGGTGGAATCTCGCCGTGACTGTTGTTATGATATGTTTTTGTCACACCTCTCCGAGGAGATGCATATAAAAGTCGGTCCACTCCCCCCCATCCCTCCATCATCGGCTGCCCCCCTTCTTTCTCCGGACCCCCTCCCCCCCCTCCTCCTGCACCACCGCAAGCGACATCAAGCGTCCCCCACCGTTCTTGCATTTATTCTCCACATTATCGCTATGGAATCCCCAAGAACGTTCACCGCCCTCTCCCTGTCTTGGATACCTCAGAACATCGTTTTCGTCGTCGTCTCCCTCGTCTTGTTCTACACTGTCGCCCGCGCAATATACCAGCTCTTCTTGTCTCCCCTGAGTCCGATACCCGGTCCATGGTATGCCGCGGTGTCTGACTTCTGGATGACCACGCACGTTCTCCGCCTCCAACAATGCAAGATAAATCACCGACTTTTTGAGGAATACGGCCCAGTTGTGCGTGTCGGTCCCCAAAAGGTGATATTCAAGGACATCACATCAATGCGAAGCGTGTACTCCATCCACAAATTTGACAAGAGCAAGTTCTACAAGAGTCTCCTTACGTTCGTCGCTCATCTCATTCCTTCGCTCAACCTGACTCTGATCCCTTAATAGGAACGAGAACGACCATGCGTAATTACAACTCTCCTTAATCATCGTGTATATGTACTTATTTGATCGCAGAATGACTACGCTCGATCACATCGGGCATGCAGTGCGACGGAAGGGGTATGCGCAGCACTATACCCCAGCAAACCTGGTCCTGTTCCAGGCGCAAGCCCATGATCATGTCTTAGAACTCGTTGACGTAGGTGGCACTTTATCTACTTTTCCCCGTCTCAACGCAAATCAGGCCCTTGAGCATGTCGGGGGTAAATACCCTCTGGACTGCCTCGCATTGTTTCGCCACTTCATGGTCGATGTCATCATTTCATCTTTTTATGGCCATCGCCAAGGCGCGCTCAGCAAATGGATCCACGGCGGGATGGATCCGATCGCGACTGCGATATTTGACTTCCCAAAGAGAGGACTTGTCGTAGGTACACTCAAAAAGATCCGAGGTACAGGCTGACTGGTCATGGTCAGCGAAGCGCAGCGCCTTCTGCTTTATGGGATTTGATTTGCCGTATACCCAACCAGCGATGGCGCCAGATTTGCGACTCGGATAAAATTATTGGCGAAGTAAGTGTCGGCTCCTTGTCGGATCGTCTCCTCCAGTCCTGATTCACAAAACTATTTAGTTTGTCGGCGCCCGCGTGTATGAGATGCGCGCCAAAGAAGGCATGGGGGGAACCTCGGATTCGGAAAGAGTTCTGCTGCAACGCCTCCTTGAATACAAGTATTCGCCTGACCAACAGATGCCAGATCACGATATCATTTCGGAAATGATGGGACACATGTTCGTTCTCCTTTCAAAGCTGCGTCGATAACAAAAGGTCTAATATCACCTGAAGGATCGCGGGTTCTGATACCACTTCCAATTCCCTGTCATACCTTTTCTGGGAATTGTCCCGCAGGCAGGACATTTTGAGCAAGTTGCAAGCGGAGCTCGACAACGCCATGCCTGATTGCCGTGTTTTGCCGGACTTGGCTGTCCTGCAGAAACTTCCGTACTTGAACGCGTTTATCAAAGAAGGTAATTCATCTCCTCATCTGCGCTGAACAATCCGGGAACTCAAAAAATTCACATAGGCCTCCGATTGTATACAGCAGTACCCAGCGACCTAGAGCGTGTTGTCCCACCATCGATTTCCAAGAACGGTTCACTCAATGAACCATTTGATTTAATGGGTTATGCTCTGCCTCCGGGCACAGTAATTGCTACGCAAAGCTGGTCGATGCACCGTGACCCAGCAGTCTTTCCCTCCCCTGATAGCTTTATCCCCGAACGATGGCTGCAGGGACCAGACGCCACGGAAAAGATGGCGCAGTACCTGATGCCATTTGGGATGGGAAGCCGCCAGTGTGGGGGGATGAACTTGGCGTACATGATGCTCAGAATCACAGTGGCAGCGTCGGTCCGGAACTTCAACGTCGCAGCTCCCCCTGAAACCAATGAGAGGAGTATGGAAATCAAGGATGCCTTTGTATGTGTTCATGCTTGCTTCGCGGGCTCGACTAAGAAAACCCTTCCCCTAGGTCATCTTCCCCGCCGCCATGGAGTGCAAACTCTCCTTTCACTCACGCATCTAATTAGCGTCCGCGCGTCACTCATCCTACACCTACGCCCTCCATGAACATGTTATATCGTCTTCCGTTCTCTCTTCTACCACTGGAATATTACACGCCTTATAATCGCCTAATAGTTCATTGGTCTACCATGTCCCCGAACCCATTTTCACTGTCTCTATTAGTGATACTTTTTTTGACGGCTCCGTCTATATACCCTGTTGGCAGGACCAAAATTGTAATCGTATTTCAACTAGACTTCTCTCCTTGCGATTCCGTTAGGTAGAGTCATGTCAATTCCATGTACTGGCACCTCAATTGTGCCTTGAGACCGCCGGCTATGAAATGATCCCGGAATTGCGCGAGATGACATGCTTCTTGCTTGGTAGCGAATAACTGACCATGATCCCGCTCCTTCTTCGCCTTCTCGACTGACCGGTTCTCCTTCGGTCATTCGGGGCTCCAACTTGCCAACCAACTTTTACAAAGAGAATGGAGGCAACCACTTCATCAGGGAGCCCCGTGCACCCGAGAAGACCCACATCTTCCTCAAGTTCGACGGAAGGAAAAGCCAGGAATTTCGATGAAGAGCAATATCAAGATACGGCTGGAGAAGTCCCGGGCCAGAGCCTACGGGACATGTTCTCCACAACCGCAAGTTCAGCGAATGAAACGAAACGAGCCATGCAGAGTCGTCACCTAATGATGATTGGTGAGTTTCCGTGGGCCTCTACCATACTCTTGGTCGTTCTCATAGGGGACGCGTTTAGCTATCGGTGGAACGATAGGCACGGGCATCTTTTTGAGTGCTGGATCGGTGAGCGGAGTAGTTTCAGCTCTTTGCCTTCGTATTCACGTCTCTGTCCATCCTAAAGGCTATTGCCCTCGCCGGTCCAGGAAGCGCTATACTCTCCTACATCGTCGCCGGTGTGTTCGTCTATACGGTTGTCATCACACTGTAAGCCGTCTACTTTCCACTCCCAGAGATGAACACGCGTTTCACATTTCGTTTCTAGAGGTGAGATGGCTGCCATGTTTCCGCTGTCTGGTGCATTCGCGGTGTTCGGTAGTCGATTTGTTTCCCCTGCTCTCGGATTTACGCTAGGTAAAATCACGTCAATGGAGTTGGAAACTTGGGCGTTGACACCCTTGGTACGATAGGTTGGAATTATTGGTTTCAGTGGTTCGTGATGTTCCCTCCGCCGTCTTGCATGCAACTCATGTTCGGTCGCAGGAGCCTGTCGATACGTAAGCGCATACATGCCGGCAACTTTGTTGTCAGAGGACTCATTCCTCCCTGCCCTTTTGATTTCCATCAGCGAGCGAGTTGACAGCGGCCGCTGTGATATTACAAGTAACGATTCGTAACCAGTGTGGACAATATGGGTGTGCTAATGGAATGTGGCATGTAGTTTTGGGCGCCTCAAGTGCAACCTTGGCAATGGGCCCTCGTGATCATCGTCCCGATATTCTTGATGCAGCTGATACATGTTCGGGTCTACGGTACGAGTCTTTTGAGCCGTATTCGCTTGACGAGCTTGACTCTCCCCACAGGCGAATCGGAATACTGGTTTGCGTCCATCAAGGTCGTGATGATAATCCTTTTCATCTTCGTTGGCCTCATTTATGACTGGGGTGGGGTAAAAGGTCATCCAGGACCCGTAAGTGACTGCACCAGGGAGTCCTCATAACTGACCGCGTTTCAGGGGTTGTCGAACTTCCAAAACGGACAAGCGTTCATTGGCGGATTTGCCAACTTTGCACAGACATTTGTGTACGCGTTTTACTCTTTTGGAGGGGTGGAACTCGTCGCTGTCGCCGCCGGTGAGTCGGCTCGACCATGGAAAGCAGTTCCAAATGCCGTGAAAGCAACCTTTTTCCGAATTGTGCTCTTCTATATCCTCACCATCCTAACTATCGGATTGTGCATCAACTGGAAGGATCCGACTTTACTGAAAGCAGCCAACAGTGAGGCTTGATCCACGTAATCAGTGCTGCCTGCGGTTGATGACGTACCTGATCTGTAGACTCGGACGTGACAGCATCCCCGTTGACTGTCATATTTCAACGTGCGGGGTTTGGACCCGCTGTGCATGTCGTCAACGCGGTCTTGCTCACTGCAGTATTGTCTGCGACCAATTCCGCCTTCTATGCAAGCTCCCGGATGTTATTTGCATTGGCTAGGATGGGCCAAGCACCCCGCATCTTTGGATGGGCGAGCAAGAATGGTGTCCCCGTCCCCGCATTGTTGTGCGTATGCCCAGCACCACTCAGGACCGCGTCACACGCTAACAATTTCATAGCATGTCCCTAGCAGTGTCGTTCCTCGCATTCTTGACCACGATATGGGGTCAAAGCATCGTCTTTACCTGGTTGCTCAACTTGACAGGGATATCAGCGTTGCTGGTGTGGAGTTCTATCGGACTCATTTCACTCCGTTTTCGAGCGGCATGGAAAGCACAGGGAAGGCCCCTCTTTGATCTGCCTTATACGCAACCCTTGTATCCGTTGCTACCGATCGGCGTCATCGTCCTCGGTACGCTCATTTTCATCGCAGAGGGGTATTCGGCGGTCAAGGTGCAACCGTTCAGCATAAGGGTACGTTGCTCGTATGTACGTGTCAGGACGTGTCTCACGCATGCCCGACAGAACGTCGTCGCCACATACATTGGTGTCGTGCTGTACGTTGCGCTCTACGTGGGGTACCTCGCGTACGAACGGTTCGTGCTCGGGAAGCGGCAACATGTCATACCCCTGTTGGAGGTGGATTTGGAGACGGATGCCGTGTGGAAAGCGGGGGATGCAGCCCGGTTACGGGAGGAGGATGCGTTGTACGAGGCTCGGAAGTCTTGGTGGCGGAATGCATATCGAAGGATGATGTAGTGGTAATACGAGACTCGATATGAAGACTGGTTGTTTGGTGGGGTATCGACTGGAGAAGGATGCCTGGTGACGACGACCATAGCACTCCTCAGCTTGATGTTGAAGATGATGAGTCCGAGTCGGTACGATCAACACTTGTCTCGTTTTCGCTGTATGTAGTTGTCGGTTCTCGGGCCAAGACGGAGATGTGGCTGTCGGGCTGTACATACTCCACTACCGCTGTAGGACTATCTGGGAAAGGCACGTACCGTGATGTTCTTGGATGACAGGGGCGACTAGTGATTTCATCCACGTAACAGCTCGACGCACGCGTGGTGGAAGCAGCGCTGGGTAGTCATTCCGAGATGCTCAACTATTGCCATGACATCTGCGAAGCACTCGAACGCAAGATACTAGTCATAAGTTATAACCCACCTGAGCTGAAGAGGATTCCCGCCCGCCATCACTCTACGACGTGTACCTGCCAACGGCCATCAGGTATCGTAGGAGGAAGAAGACTCGGGACTCGGTGATGATCATTGCTATCTGACCAAGACGTGGCGACCATTCAGTCGGTGGTGAAAAACCCAAAGAAACGTCGTGCACGCACGACAGGCTAAGACGTTGAACGTGGAGGAGCAGACGACGAAACGTTCCCCGAGGTCTAGGTACCTCTCACTCCCCCCTTTTTCAGGTGCGACTCACTGGCCGCAGCATCGAACGGAAACGTCACAGCGTTGGCGGATCGCATCCAGGCTTTCGACGTCAGGCAACGACGCTGTGACAGGGGCGTACCCCTGGCTCATCCCACCTTATTTTCCGCGCCGCGTGCTGCGTGCAGAGTTGTCTCGGGTTTCTCAACAGGCGTCAGAAAGTTCCATCCCTCTGTGTACAGGGTGTGGTGTCGACCTGTTTTCGATCGATTTCGATGTCCAAGTCATGAAATTTTGACATGCCAAACGTACCTAGCTAGTAGGTCGAACGAATCCATTCGACTCGGACAACGTGATTCACCCAGTGCCTGCAATCCTCCAGGGGCAACTTCGTCATAATCTGCCTCGTCAGCACACAGGTTCTTGGGTAGCATTCAGAAGCGCTCCCGGAATCGCACATACGAACGTGGTCGTTGGCAAGGTACATTTTGCCTGCGAAGTCGGTCGCTTCCGGGTACCCTGCGAGAACCGTTGACTCCTTTCCACAGGCCCAAATCCCCCCCTTTTTTTCTCTCTCTAGAACCCGACCGATTGGTACTAGTCCCGCAAACAAAGAAGAAGAAAAAAAGGGACAACAAAGTTTGAATTGTTGAACCGGGTCTGTTTCTCGTCACATCGAACGTAACAGCCGTTCGGCGTTTCCGGTGACCACGAACAGACCGCGTCGACGTCGAGGCACGCACCACACCATCGACGGAGACCGGAGACCCTGACACCACCCGCCAAGTGCGAACGCAGCATCACATCATCTTCACCACGCCTCTCTCCCCACGTGTTGTCGAACACGCCATCGAGGATACGTTTACCCGTGGGCGTGCGTGCCAGTGGAACGTCTGTTTGGGGCGTGTGAGGACGTCGAGTGCCTTGACGAATTTTCCCCTATCTGTTCCCTTCTGAATATTACGGTACGCGGCCTCAAATGACCTCGATGACGCTGCGTCGTTTCCATGCCGATTGATGATATTTCTCATGACACGAACTGTACCATTCGAATGGGAAACACGAGGTGAGCAAATTGTCTCACATAGCCGATACTACTGGGACTGCGGGGTGGGGTCTCCTATGTGTCAATTGCAAAGTGACAATGCCAGCTAGCTGTCAGCTGAATACAGTATCAAAGAGACTTTCAGCGTCTTTGGGCCCGTACGTGGCGCAGATAAGCCATTCGAGTTGGCATCGTCAAGGTAGTGTCATTCGTGGTATCCAAACGCCCAGGGAGCTGAGCGTTTCTACCCAACATTGTGAATACATGGTTTCACTACTACAGGAACATATCGTAACAATAAGAATGTAAAAGAATACACGTCTCTTTCCGCTTATTCGTTCGTCCGCAGCGTACTGTACATGTACGCGGGTGATCCATGCACACGCACCGGCCTGACCGGTCCACCACCACCATTTGCAACCGTATTTGCACCCGTGACAGAATCCACGAGAGAGTCGTTGCTGGCGAGGTAAGCAGGATCGTTGTACAAGGTTGGGTCGTATCGAGAATAGCCCGGTCGTGACGGCTGAGATGCCGACGAGGCAGTCGACTGCCGCCTGGAAACGCGGGAATCGCGACCACCACCACCACTGTCGGCACTACCTGCTGTTTGTATAGGCTTGGTCCTGGAAGCAGGCGTCATGCCAGCAGTAGCACTTAAACTCTCACGCCTGCGACGCCCCTCCGACGTGACCGAAGGATTGCTACCGGCGTAGGAAGCAGCATGGAATGTAGAGGATCGAGATATGGGAGGTGCGGGATACGTGACTCCAGCAGGCACTGGTGACGCCGCGTAGAAAGATATAGGACTCCTCGGTCCACCCTCTCTTTCAGATGAAGTCCTATATGGGGCACCACCTCCCGTGGTTTGGGGTATCACTGGGCCCTGAGAAGACCCATTGGCGGTTGGCGACCGGACGAAACCCGGAGGAACTTGCCCATCTGACGGAACAGCATAGAGCGAGTTTCCTTGAGGAGACACGGAGTAATTCGGTATGACCGGCGAACTGCGCCCGTTACCTCCTGAAGGCGCAGGAATTGGTAGAGGTTGGTGGGCGTGCTCGGGACTTAACAAGCCACTGACAGGAACGTTTCCACGTCCTCTCGATGGTGCATCAGATGGTGGCCCTGACTACCAATTGACGTTAGTATATTCAAAAAGGGACAGGATAAGTTAGTTACCGGTGGCTCTACGTTGATCTCAGGGACGGAACTATCTGACGAGAGAGGTCTGCGCTGATCTCTCTGTCCACTCCGCGTCGTTGAGCGACCCTGACGCTCAGATGTCCGTCGATGGCGCAATTCTGGTTGCTGTAGGACTCTGGGCGGGGATAGCGGCGTTGGCACCGTCGTATGAGATGGGAGATGTCTTGGAGGGCCATCATGAAGCTGTTGAGAACGTGACTAGGAGCAGAAAAGAAATGCCCACGTCAGCTGTGAGTGGATTGAAGTACTATACACATACATTCTCAGACTGTCGTCTCCATTCCTCAGGCGCTGAAGGGTCAGAATATCGTAGCTCATCTGCAAGTCGCTGGTTGGCTTTCCTATCCCGGCGCAATGTTTCACTACTCATATCTGGAAAAGGATTACGACCTGTTTGAGGGGTAGACGTGATCGTTTGTGAGTAGTCTGACATGCGGTCCGACCGCATGCTTGCATCCTCATGGATGACACTCAAACCACCCTGGGAACGATCTCTATGTCTGACACTGGTCGGTAAACCGACTATGTCAAGCTGAGAAATAGTTGATGCGGCAGACTGTTTCCCAGAGGCAAGCGAATCATCGGGAGAGCCCCGGCGTTGAGGAGGGTAGTTATCATACATGTAGTCAGGGCCCCTGCCTCTCTCCGAGGCCGGTCCTAAGGTTTGCTGAGAAGGTGTTGGCGAAGGTATGCGTTGTAATTCGTGAGGAGGAGGAAGAGAGATATTATGATTAGCATCAGCAGTCGGGATATAACCGTCCGGAAGGACATGGATCTCAGAGTGACGAGCACTTGGCGGGGAATTGTGGACGGAAACAGGTCTGCTGAACGGCGGGTCGGCAGGAGGACCTGCCCACGGTTGAGATATCGATCGTGGTCGGGACGTTTGGCTGGCGGATGTCGGTATAGTGGGTATGTTAGGAGGAATAATTCGTGGCTCAACCACTGATGAGGCGGGAGGGATCACAGGGTCAGGCACGCGTCTTAAAGTACTCCTGCTGGCGCCGGCTGAATCTCGCCTGCTTCGGGAGCTGTGACGCCGGGTTTCGAGTGATGAGCTGACTGGGGTTTCCAGGCGGTGTACCTCGGGAGGAGTCCTGGAACGAGAAGGGGGTGGGATGGGGGTGGGTTGCTCCAAGACTTCGATTTGTTCTGGTTCGTCACCGCGCTCGATCAACCTGTCCACCATCGCAGTAGCCATTTCTCGCATGTCGTCACGTCGGTCATCTTCTACTGCTTCATAGACTTCCCTGTAACTCATTCTCCTACCACGGCGAACACCCTCTTCAAAACCCAATCGACGACCCTCCTCTCGAGCCAACTCTATCAGACGCTCCTCGTTCAACCGCCGCGCCTTTGAACGAGCAGAGACTGCTTCAGCCTCTGCTTCATCACGCTGAGCTTCTATAGCCTTGAGTACGTCCTGTGCACGAAGAATCTCCTTCTGGGCATTGTCTAGCTGTAGCTTGTACAGCTTCAATTCCTCCTGGGCGCGTGCAGCTTGCTGGTGAGCGGCTATTCTCGCTTCGTTGATAGCTCGTGCTCTCTGTATCGTTTCTTCTATACGCGCTTCGGCAGCGTCGGCGCGTCTGGTTTCGTGATCGAGTCGATCGAACGCAGTGTACAAGATTTTGCGCGTCTGCTTGGATTCGTACTCTTCATTGACGAGCATATCCATTAGGTCCCGCGCGGACGCGGTGGAATGCGCTCGCTCCCGCTCTCGACGGAATCTGATGCCAGGCCCGCGAGGGATTCGTCTCAATTCGTCGGCATCTTCGAAGGGAGGGGGCGACAGAAGCGCTGTTCGGGGAGACAGCGAGGCCTGGTCAGACTCTGATGGAATTTCTCTATAAAATAGAATTCAACCATATTCAGCCGGGAGCGTGGATATGCCACATACCCTGGATGAACCGGCCACGGATGTGACATGGTCCTTTTGGAAGGGTGAGTTATTGACGTCGTCTATAAATTACGACTTACCTTGAAGTATATTAAGTTATGGAGTATTTAACAAGCAGAATACAAGTGGCAGATATAGACAAGAGACCATCCACAATAAAGGCGCCTGAGCTTGAGAAGGACAGAAGCTTGAGAACCAGAGAACCGCGTCTCAGACAAGCATGACAAGTGACTATCACGTGACCTCCAAATATAGACAGACGTGACATTGCTGACTCATGTCACACTGTATATGTGTCTTAGCCACCTAAACCTTATTTTTTCCCATATCATCTCTGAATCCACCTCGGGCAAGGACAGGAGAAAGAACGAAAGCATGAGGTACGGACAACGACGATGGGTGTTCCCGCTCTTTTTCTGACAGTTTCTCAATAGCGGAAGCAAGCTCTCAGTGTCAAGCGTGCGGGGCTCCATTAAAGAGCTTCTGGCTGCCGCCAATGACGAGAAAAAGCGCAACTTTGTGGAGACAATCGAGCTTCAAATCGGTCTCAAGAACTACGACCCCCAGAGAGACAAACGTTTCTCCGGAACTGTAAAGTAATGATCATCTATCTCCGATTATCTCTTTTAGGCCGAACTTTTCCTTCCAGATTGCCCAACATCCCCCGCCCTCGCATGTCCATTTGCATCCTTGCCGATGCAGCAGACATTGATCGTGCAAAGCAAATCGATCTTGAATACATGTCCGTTGATGACTTGAAGAAGTATGCATGTCGATCATCTCGAACCGAATACACGATGACGTTCGCACACAGGCTCAACAAAAACAAGAAACTCGTCAAGAAGCTCGCCAAGAAATATGACGCCTTTCTGTCATCAGAGACCCTCATCAAACAGATCCCTCGTCTCCTCGGTCCCGGTCTCTCTAAGGGTATGAGTAATTGTATTCAGGGTTCGCGAGAGGCGGCTAATGGTCATATACTTGCCAATTCATTCAACAGCCGGAAAATTTCCTACTCCCATTTCCCACTCAGAAGACTTGTCAAACAAACTTGTCGAAGTCCGCTCGACTATCAAATTCCAGCTTAAAAAAGTGCTCTGCTTGGGTGTTGCCGTCGGACACGTCCAGATGACAGACGACCAAGTGTTGGGCAACGTCATGCTGAGTACGTCAATGTTAAAGCGATCTTCTGGATCGATTTTTAAGCGACGTTTGTAGGCATCAACTTCTTGGTCTCGCTACTGAAGAAGAACTGGCAAAATGTCAAGTCGTTGCACATCAAAAGCACGATGGGCAAGCCTATCCGCATATTCTAATCCCATGTTGCGAGTAGGACGAGAGTGGATACGAGGAGTGGGATTTTGAACGTGAGCGCCGCATACGGTATCATAATGCAACACATGAAGCCCCGCACGCTTGGACCAACGGCTTCCAGGTGGGAAGCCGATTGGGAGCTGATATGATACCACGATGTCAGGTTCTTGCTTCATTTTGCTACTCCACCGTATCTCATTCCCATGTACTGTCGAGTATGCTTTCATGACATGTATGCCATATGACATATCTGCAACGTCACTCGCACAGTGACAACTCATGCCAACATCGGTCTGAGAAGCTGATAGTTAAACTTGAAGATGATTCCCAAGAGATTCGATTACTATATATACACGCCGCATTCGTGAGTGAGATCACTTGACACAGCCCCTTGACGCTTGACGGGCGCTTTCCCCGGCAAAGTTTCTGCTGCTATTCCTCAATCAGTCCGACCCCAAATTCCAAGGTTACCACTCTTGGATCAACATGCTATGGTGGTATAGGTACATAACAAACGACTTGCCTTTGGAAATTCAACGAATGGGATATTTCAAAACAGCAACATGTCAACCAAGGTTTGAACCGGCCATCCCGGGAAAAAACGACCTTCATCAAAACGGGGGGCCACAACACGGAACAGTATTAATGCTCAATCATTACCTCCCAGTGGCAAACTCGGGAGAAGAAAAAAAGCGGAGCTGAACCTTCTTGCCGGTCACGTTTTCCCCGAGCTTTTTTGTTGTTATTCTGGGAATAGTGCGCAGGAATTTTTTCGTATCCCGTAACCCGCTGTCACCCAGTCACCACTGATAAGGACGCGCCAGCTATGAACGTGGCACCGCGAATGCATCTTGGAAAGGTCTTGACGCAAGGTGAGAGAAAACTTGCCTCTCACAAAGTGACAAGGGATGCCAACTGTGTTTCGCACCCTCCTGGGGAGGGATACGAGATGGCGAGAGGACTCAATCTTAGATTCAAACCCCCTACAACGCAAGCGTTGCGTGATTCAATACTGCCATCGCTTGATGTGTTTTGACATGGCATCTATTGTCAGGTCCCAGTTTGCTGTGCGGCTACCCAACACCTTTCCCAAAAGCTGTCCGAATCCCATTTACGAGCCGCGCCTTGAAGTCATGCGGCGGCAGCCAATACTCGCTTTTTGGGGCCCGACTTGCTAAAACAATATCATATGACGCTGACGCGTCTAGCCCAGCACTGGTACCGTGATTTGGCTTTTTTATTTGTATTTTACTATTTAATTTTTTAGGCCATATCTGGTGCTGGGGTGAGAGAATGCCTGGGGACGAGATTCCATGCAGGCGATCTCTCCTGTATCTCTTTTCCCCCTTGTGAGGGCATTTCCGGCATGGGATTTCCTCATATGCCTCTGCCGCTGTCAAGTAGATTTCCGGCAATGGTTCCACTTGATGGACTTCAAGTTCGTCGTCGTCGGCTCCTGAACAAGGAACCCACGACCCTGAGCCCGGCTCCGTAGGTCAGCGACCATTCAATAAGCAATCAGTCTTGTCTATCTCTAGGGCGCTTGTGTCCTAAAGATCTGACACGGTTCATAGGTGATTTTCGACGCAGCCTCATCGTGACTCGTGTCCTTTAACATCGCTGGGCTGTACCCTTGGGAGCACGTGTCTGGATGTCTCATTGAATCCAAAGACTAGGCAGGGTGCTTGCTCGCAATCTGAGAAACAAGGGTATGGATGTCATCGGTGAGAGGCGTCACGTTTAGTTCCGGAACTAGGACGCAAAGTTTGTTGCCGAATCGGTAGGGCGCGAAAAAAGGTACCACATACATAATGTAACGTAGCTTAACTCCTTCAGGGTTGTTCTGATCTCGTACTGACATCTATTCCGCAGATCCTCACACAGTCACGCTCGTGGATGCGCGCTGTTACAGAACGATAATCACAAGGCATTCAGTGACTGCGGACGGGTGTAGAGTATCTGAAGGGCCTCAATGATTGCGTCTCCCGCCTCCAGCGCCCGTGACAGAACAGATGTGGCGTTTTTTTTTAAAGTTCACTGTACACAACGCAACTTGATCGAGGCCATGAAAAGAGGTTGGGGTGTGAACGTGCCAACGACATGGCAGCCATTGGGTGTGGGAGAAATTCTTGAGAACGCCGTCTGCATGTTGACGACTGGGGGGCGCGAATACTAGGCGAGACGATTATGTCACCCAAACGACGTGCAGTTTTTTTTTTTTTTTGTTTATTCGCAGCTCAAAGCTGAGCGCGAGCTTCAGGGGAAGGAGACACGCTTTGTATGGTCAGCTCAGCGAAATTGTGCCGATCTCGACAGGCAGAGGCGGTGATCTGGAACCAGTTGCGGCAATGTGTTGTATGAGTATGAAAATGGGATCGGCCGATGCGAGCGGACTTGGAGTGGTGTTGTCGGAGATAAATCGTTGGGGGACCTTTTGCTGCGGCGGTGTACCATTAGCCATGTTATATTGAATGTGAACGACCAGCTGGGTGGAGGATGGACCTGCTCGAAGGCGGTGAATGGGCGCTGCGAGTGAATAGGTAGGATGGTTTCCATGGTAAGAAAGCTCAAAGGTGGCGGGCTCAATGTGATCGGGCTCAGCCATCAACCGATCAAGAGATGTCGTACTTGAAATGACACGCCAATGAAAGCAGGACAAATGATGATCGCACGTTGTTGATACGTTGTTTACGTCTAGACGGCACCGAAAAAGGGGAGGGGGGATTGGATTGGCGTGCCTGATCAAAAAGAAGATGAAAATCACCATACGCATACCGCAAGGTTACGGTCAATGTCGCTTGCATGACATTCAGCTGTTCGATTAAGTCGTCCACTCAGTGGGCTGGACCGTGATGTGGAGGTTGTTGTCGAAGGATCCGATTTGCCGACTGTGACAGGTCACGTGCCCGAAGCAGAAGAAACATGGGGGTGCGGGCATTGATTGGAAATCAAAGTCGAGGTAATGAACACCGCTGTCAGTAGCGGGTGATCTTGAGGCTCCTAGCTTATTTCGGCGACACACTGGTTCCTATGCAGACAGCTGCAAGTGAAGTCGTCGTTTCACACATGAAGAAGACAGGCTTGATTGGGCATGTACAAAAGGTTCCGCGCCGAAATTATATTCGCGCATCCGTACAGGACGGCAGGTGCCGGTTAGCGACGAGATCCAGATAACGGGAAAAGCCAAAATTCAGCCCCAAACAGAATTAGCAGATTCAGGGTCCGAATGACTGTCATCGAATTATATTGCTGACCTCTCATGTGTGCTACGCCCCATTTATTTCGATATTTCCACCTGGATTTATCACCTTACGTATTTTTTCCGTACTGCCTTGACAGGTGCTTCCTCATAAGCCTGCTCCGAGTCCTGTTTCTCCGCAAGGCTTGATCCCGTCGTCTCTGCAGCCCTGCATTCCAATATCCAAAAATGCCCCGCCACTCTACAAAACATGACTCTGCACAGGCTTACTCCCAGTACCCCTTCTCTGACTCTAGCCAGTCCAGCTCACCGCCCACCCCACCTCCACCCAACCAGTCTGCCCACACGATTACACAGTCGGGCGCAAAGAAAAAACACGTCTGTGGCACCTGTGAACGCGGTTTCACCACCAGCGGTCACCTAGCTCGCCATCTCCGCGTTCACACAGGTGAACGAAACCACAAATGCCCCTTCCCTGGCTGCGAAACGCGATGTTCCAGGCAGGACAATCTACAGCAACAGTGAGTGTCGCTCAGACCTGCGTTGCGATCCCCTGTCCGCGAATACTTGTCCTACCGTTTGATCTGCTTGCCTTCATTTTCGACCCTGGATGGTGTTACAGGATCTGCATGTCTCGGCCACTGACATGTGCTGACGGTTTCATTTAGCTACCGCATCCATCTTTCCCCTGGCTCACGGAGGAGCTCGAGCTCTGCAACACGTGCTGCGATAGCGCGTGCCGTCGGCGCCAATGCTTCAAAAAATAGTCGGTCTTCCTCGGCAATCGTAACTCCCGAACGTCTGTCCAGCGACCCACCCTCTCCCCCGCCTGCATTGGAACACGCGATGATGCCCCCTGCCCCTGATTCACCTCCGCCCCTCGTACAAGCATTTTCTGTATCTCATGTACCTGTATACAATGACACCATACACTCGGGCAACAAGCCGAATCGTTCCCCGACCCCATCAGAGAATACGTATCCGATGATCTCGCCACATTCCCAGGGATTGACAAATGGGCATATCACATCGCAACCATCTCCTATGGCGTCCCACTACAGCGACAGTCCACCGACATACACAGAATCTTCTCAGCATACGAGTTACGGCTATGTGTCTCCGGCGCCGCCAACGAGTGCGGTGGATCAATCATACGATTACTCCTACAGCGAAAAATCATCGTTGCCGCGGCTTCAACCTTCCTCCCTTCATCACGCGTCCATGGACAATATCCATGATCACTCTCCCCCTGCTTCTGCTCATCTCTCTTCTGTATCTTCTCGTCTGTCCATTTCCCATCTCTCGCATCCACAATCGTATCCGAGTCACTACCATGCGGTCAGCTCGCCATCGCCAGACTCTGGTCACTCCGTCTCTCCCCATTCACAGGCTTCTGGACCACCCACGCCCAACTACTCTGCCTATCAGGATGACAGACACGATGGAGCCACATATCACACCATCGATTCTGTACAGGATCACTCGGGGCTTTCAAATGGCTATGTGTCCTCGCAAAACCACATCATGCATGGTAGCTACAACCACTCCATGATGCCACAACACAGTCTCCCGAGATATGATTCTCCCCCTCCTATATTGGCGCCGATCCAAGATGAGCGGGTGATCCGTGGCGATATCCGCGTCTCACACGTACAGCATTCTCCGGTGTCCAGTATCCCAGCATCGCCACTCTCAAACTCATACATGCCCTCGTTACATAGCTACCCGTACCATACAGCGCATCTCTCCCTCAACCAAACAACGTGGAAGCACGACACCCTCCTTCGAGGTAGATCCTAAGCTTGCCGACTTCCGTGTCTTTGTCCTGTCTCTCCTGTCTTTGTAGTCGCCCTTTGCTTTGTTTCGTTTTCGTCTCGTGGATCGGTTCTCTGTAACATTCTGTCGACGTTCCCTTGTCTAGGCCTCCTACACCGCTATCACAGAAGTATATACCATATAGTCCATAACAAAACTGCACAATACTGTACAATGTTGTTTATACATCGCCTCTGCCATCCTCTGTGACGTCTCAGAATGTGCCTGATGTACAATGGTGGTAACAAATGCTGTGAAGATCGAATCTCGAGTGACTGCTGCGGGTTCACTGCCTCTGGATTGGTCTGTCGTCGATCATCACGGCCCGGCACCTGGGAATAGAAAGGCTGTGCAGTGCCACCCACTCCGAACGTACCTCACTATTACTATTACCATAAGTCAGCGTCCTATCTTGTCCACTCATCAACCAAAGATGCCCAGCGACCTCGACAGGTGTGTTACACGCCTTTGATGCACGCAGCTTCTCATTATCATCCCCATCATTCTCGTGTTCCTCCGATCAATTTCCTTGCCCATTCAAAATTCAATCATCTCGGTCGACGCCAGGCAAATTGAACAGCTAACACGCTGTGAACCAATATCCGAGGAACAGGTGAAGAGACTATGCTTCAAGGCCCGTGAGATCCTCATAGAGGAAGCCAACGTTCAGCCCGTGGACTCTCCTGTGACGGTGAGCTCGTCAGCTTCGCATCGAACACATGGATGTGAACCGCCCATGGATTGCCCCCTTCCCTCTCCACACATGTTTGTGATTGTGAATCACTAAGATCTGCGGTGACATTCATGGTCAATTTTATGACCTTATGGAACTATTCAAAGTTGGCGGGTTTTGTCCGGGAACGAATTACCTTTTCATGGGTGCGTTCCTTCTTGGTGTTATGATGAGTGCCCGTGTGCTACCCCTAGAGTGTGCTCATAATACGTGATTGTTCCAGGCGATTTCGTGGATAGAGGGTTTTACAGCGTAGAAACGTTCCTCCTCTTACTCGCTCTCAAGGTCCGGTATCCTGAACGTATCACGCTCATTCGTGGAAACCACGAATCTCGTCAAATCACACAAGTGTACGGATTTTATGATGAATGCCAAAGAAAATACGGGAGCACGAACGTGTGGAGGTGGTGCTGTGAGGTGTTCGATTACCTCGCTCTAGGCGCGATAGTGGACGGCCGGGTGTTTTGCGTGCATGGCGGTCTGAGTCCAAACCTTCAGGCCATCGATCAGGTATGTATTAGCCTATCCATTGGGTGGCTCCGAAACACGCGCAGAGGATTCAGCTAATCACAACCTTTTTCGTTTGGTCTCCGCTTCTAGATCCGTGCTATAGATCGTAAGCAAGAGGTGCCTCATGATGGACCAATGTGTGATCTGCTTTGGTCAGATCCGGACGGTGAGTGTTCTTGCCGGTGCGTTGCTCCCACCTTGCTAAACGTGATGTGCTCAATGGTGCGTGGCATGCCAGACATTACCGGATGGGGTTTATCTCCGCGGGGCGCTGGGTTCTTGTTCGGTGCTGACATTACCAAGACGTTCGCTCATAACAACGGTATTGACCTCATCGCGCGCGCCCATCAACTCGCAATGGAAGGGTATAAACTCATGTTTGACGGAACTATTGTTACCGTGTGGAGTGCTCCCAATTACTGTTATCGGTAAGTGTTTGTGCCCTCCACTTCCGAACACGCGAATGTCGGGCCTTTCATCTGAGAATCAATTTCCGGTCATGATCCTTTCTATTCGTCACAAATTTTAGGTGTGGTAACGTTGCCTCAATCCTTGAACTGGATGAACACCTCGCTCAAGAGTACAAGGTTTTCTCTCATGCTCCGTCGGTAAGTCCCTTTTATTCGGATTACATAAATATCCTGGGGTTTTTGCCTCCACCTAAAGGCGATATGCGGGGTTGGCTCGCCGCCATCGTGTCATTCGGGTTTTGAACAACGTTTTCTTGCCGCATCCTCGTACTGACCACAAAACATACTAACTCTACGCTCGCATAGGATGTCCGGTCAATACCAGCCAAACGTCCACCCGCAGACTACTTTCTTTGATGCGGCGGCCCAACATCAAAAGGAAACGTGTCCTTCTTTCCATTCTAATGAGTGCTCACATGCCGTGACACGCAAATTTTATGATACATTTTATGCGCTACGCGTGTTTTAGGCATGGCCTCTGTTTTGTTCGCACCCTCATTCTGATATTTTTCTTGCTCGGGAGCGCCATTTCTATACCCTTTTCGAGCGGTTTCTCGGTCACGGCCCAAAGGCGTGGGAGTGGGGTCCATGATCCATCAGAAGGCAAGAGTGATGTTACGAGGGTGGCGTGCCTTTAGGCACCGCAAGGACAAGGTTTGGTACGCAATGAAAGGATGACAATGGTGTCGTGTTCGGAGCAAACGTACATTGGATATTCCACAGCGTGTGTACCACTTCCGAATTAGACTCGGTGCTGAAACACGGTTTCGACCCTGCTCAAGTGTGTCGAACCTAATTCAATTGGGCAGTTTATAGTAATCGCACGGAGTCAGAGGGGAGTGAAAGGGCAAGAGCGATAGGTTGCAACTCTCAATCTTTCATCAATCTCGGGAACAGCCTTCAAACCTAGGGCTGTGCGGCGTTCGCGTCATGGAGACGTGATACCTTTTGAGGTTGGGGTAAACGTTGTGCTGACAGTTCTTTGTCTTCTTGCCAATTCTCACCGGTCACCCATGACCAAGGCTGTAGGAAAAAGCACAAAGAGTCCTAATGGGTCGAACCGAAACAGCTTCTAACCCACTCTCACGTCGTATGATGCGCTTGGTCAGGAGGTTAGCAAAAAGCACCCATGTCGCAGGGAATGAATGAATAGAAATTCCGTATGAACGGGGCTTTTTCGCGAGGTGTGTCCAAGTGACGGTTGCGGCGAAACATGGTGACACAACGAGAGACTCAATGGAGGACCAGGGCGATCCGACAAGGAAGAACCGATCGAACATGTTTTATTTTATTTTATTTTTTCGTCCACGGGAGTCCAAGTCCAGGTGCCAAACCCATACATTCACGGGGCCTGTACACCAGAAGGGCTGCATTGTTTTAGCAGGGGCGGTGGACCTTGACTGTCATGCGTGTTGGCATTGTCTCTATTTGGCGAGGTGGTTTGAGGACGTCGGCTCTGACTCCAGACGTGTGCGATCAGACCCGACGACGCCTCTGACAGTCGAAACAATAAGGCGATACTGAGCAGCGATGAGCATTATTCCACTGTGTGTGTCAGTGCAAAGCCCCAAGACCGAGGTTTGGAAGGGTTACGCCAGGTTACGCCAGGTTACGCCCTAGTCCACGTGCAGTGCACACCCGAGGAAACGTGGTCGTGTGTTTGGTCCTTCGAGAGGGGATAAGAGGTAGAGAGATGCTTCAAGTTGCACTTCCGACGGGTCAAACGGCTTAGCGGTATGACCGGTGATAGATGGAAGCATATACCGTTTAACGATACCCTCGAGGCACTAGTGTGATGACGATCGTCCAAAGTCCGACCTTGTATTGATTTCATAGGTGAGCAAACATAGTCGCATCCGACGTCGGCGGAAACTGTCTGGCGACGATTTGAATAGGACTCGAATTCTGGGGCTCCAGTGCAGATTGGCTGAACTGTTCTTACACTGTCTCATATATTGAAACAAGCGATGACCGCATAGTGACACACCTTTAAAATTTAAACCTTGTATACGTGGACAGCCCGTGTGCTTGCCAGCTGGTTTCGCCAGCGTCCACTATTATTTTTCCGCGAAAACGGGCATTCGCGGCCCCGTCTACGTCGGAATACCACCCAGGAGGTCTGTCGTGTTCTATAGCCAATACGGTACGTGGGGAGGACTTACTTGGTTCAGGTAATGCTGTGTGTTTGCTGCATTGCAGAGACGCTCAGTTCGGTAGCTATACGGTCCATCGATTTCAAGCGATGGCGGCAGTGCAGCTCATCTGACCTCACTAACCTCTTCCAGGATTTTCAGGAAGCCTCGTGCAAGCTTCCTACGTGTCGCAGAAATGATTTGCGATGTTGTGGCTTGGTAACTTATTCACGAGCGATATGAGAGATCTAAACGTTGGAGCAGAACTGCAGCGGATCAACTTGAACATCGCACAGAGTGCGGCGGTGCCACCAGCAACTCGTTTTAGTTCAGGAACGGATCTCACATAATTTTCTAATTCGCCAACCGCGTCCTCCAATCACATTCGTCAATTTGCCTGAGAAGCGCCAATGTACCAAAGTGACAGACAAGACAAAGTATGTATACTTACATTATATTATATAGTGTTTTAACGGATCCTCCTCACAACTCGAACTCGCTGAATCAGAGGTAAATGACACGATGCAGCAAGAAACGGGTTCCAATGACTTGCGTTGCCATCTGATCTTCACAGCTTCTAGTATCTTCTTATGTCAACATTCCGGGAGCCAAGCCATTTTACGACAACGAGTAAGATACGATGCTGAGAGCAACTCCAAGGCTGCACTTATATAGTTAACTACAAATCGCGGATAACGGCAAGTTGTATTCTCTTTTCTCTCTCCGCTGTCAATTTTCTTTTCTACTTACCACTGTGGCCAGGAAAATGGCTTTCATTCCTTTGTTCAGAACAATCATCTTTGGTGAGTGGGAATGGTATTCACCTGCAAGGAAATTGGCATCTAACCACAATTCTAGTGGCCATCACCCTCTTATCGCTCGCCGTGCTAGGCATTTGTGCCCACATCGAGTGGCTACTTAACGGGTATTCGCCTGTCGACACGTCCTTTGCTCCGTTGGGGATTGCTGTATCATGTTTGTCAATCATTTCCCTCCCGCTGTTGTGAGTGAAAACCATTGGTCTCATTCTTCTGTCGTCTTGACGCGAATAGCTTTGGTTTGGAAACAATGCGCAATCGTGTCTTCACTTCCATGATTTTGTTCGAAATCATCTGGTTCTGTACGTGATGGTCTGCTGTGGTTTCTAGTTGTCTGATGAGTTACCCGACAGTTGTGTTGTGGCTTCTGTGGGTAGGAACTGCTGGCGATGCTGTCGCCGGAGCGACGTATTACTTCCCCCTTGGGTGCAGTAGTTATGGTAGGCTAATACCAACACGAGACCGTTCAAGTAAACCTAACCATCCTACAGTTTCCCTAGCCAATCAGTACTGTATCGAATTCACAGTAGTAGAAGCACTGGCCTTCGTGAACTTCTTCTGTGGTACGGTTCTTGCTGCTGGCATAATCGACATGCTTATCTTTATTTCCTCAGCGTTCATTTACTACGATGTCATCTTCTTGTATGCCATCATCAACGCTGTCCGCGGCAGAAGTATTTGGACTTCTTCGGTCAAAGAAGCCGTTACCGGCACACCCGGTGCTGTCAATTCCGGTTATCCAATGGGTCAGCCTCAGTACAACGCACCTCCCATGCAATACGGCGCGTATCCACCCAATGTCCCCCCCAACCAGCCATACAATGCGTATCCTCAGCAAGCACAGCCCTACAGTGCGTATCCACAGCAGGTTCCCCCTCAAGGCCCTCCTTCCCAGCAGTACAACGCCTATCATCCACAATCCCCCCCTCAAGCAGGCCAGTACTCCCCTGCTCCCGGTTCTCCCCAGCAACAGGCTAGCTATCCCGGCTACTCTACCAGTCCAACTGGTAACGATGCCGCTCTTCCCCCGCAGCCGAATTATAACGCATACCCCGTTCACGGTTCCCAGGCCCCACTCCCGTTGCCTAGTGGATATCAAGCGTGACCGATTGCATAGTAACCACCATGGTCATCCCAATCTCGGTTTAGTTCACGTCAGCCTATATAACCTCTACTAGCGTGTGAGGATTTTATCCCTCACTCGGTCTATGTTTTAAAGGGAATGGATTCTATGCGGGGCAAAAACAAAGTTTCTCCCGTAGTTTACCTCACTTTGTGCGTTATTCGACTTTCTGTATTTACGATACCAGACGTTTCCTGCGTCAACAGATATTCGTTGTGTTATCAACTGTTTGACCGTTACCTGGAAAGTGGCGATTGAGGGTGATGTGGAAACACGTATCGACGTGTAGACTTTAGCATGCGCTTTACCCCGCCAAGCGCCAGTGCGACGAGGTGTTGTGACCAGCCTCATCCAAAGGGGGATATCTTGGGTATGGGAACTGTGTACACTCTCACGTCGTTCCACGTTCCACGTTCGACTATATGGGCATGGCGCTATGAAGCCCTCTTGCCTCGAGGCCAACATTTTCTTGCGAAGAATGCGCGGGAAAAAAAGAACAGAAAAAAAATGGCACACCGAGCCACTGGCACGTTGCAACCTGCGGCGCTCGATCATCATGCAGGCCAATATGTCCATTGTAAGCGGACGCCCCCTTCCAGATTGGTTGGCATTGCCTCTCCGTAAAGAATTGTATTGCGTCGGCATCCTTCCTTCTCCTCGCACCCCGAGTGAGGCCCCGCGGTGGTTTAATTAGAGATGAGGCCACGGACTCGGAGACGAGTCAATCGGGATATCTTTATCAACGACTACGGCCCATCAGGTGACTGCCAGACGGACGTGTCAAGTAAGTTACATACAATACTGTTCGGCAGGCGGTCTTGTGCGCCGCCGGGACGTCGTGTATTCGCCGAATCAAAGAAGCACGCCCGGAAGTACTAGGTTAGCCATTGTATACAATTGCTATCCGAGCGTTGACACCCCCGAGCGGAAACGAGCTCGGACGGGTTTGTTGACTGTACCCATTGGCACGCATCTGAATGGTTTGCGACCACGCCCCGCCAGCGGGCTAACTTGCCGCCCGGACAAGCAGCGTTCGCATTTCCGAGTTGATTGCGAAGCACATAAAGATGGTTGATGAGATGCGGCCCTTTATGTTTACGGATCAAAGACATATCACGGCGTAGAATGATGACAGCGGCCGTCCACTGGCTCGCGGGATTCAGTCACTGGGATGACTGAGTTAAGTTTATCGCTAGAACAGTTGCCTCATGGTGAGCGCATTGTCTCTCCATCAGTCTTCGTGCGCATCAGACCTCGGAGAACCCACTTTTACTTATGGGTAGACAAGATTAGAGATCTTCCGGTCGATCCGCCCAACGGGACAACCATATCATTTACAACATCACGGTAGGGGAAACTAATCGTGACATTGTAGAGGAGATCGCTACATGGAAGTTGCGAACGTATGTATGCACGTAATGAGCGTGTATAAAATGGAATCTACGGTGAGGCGAGGTCGCAGTGTGGAGCGTAGGACAGGCAGCAGGTGGACTGGACTCATGGGAGGTAGGTTGGGGGAAAGTCGATCTCGATTATGTCTTGCCCTTGGCCGCATTCTTGCTAATGAGTTTCGCTTTCTCGAGCGATGCTTGACCTACCGATGAGTGTCAGGTGCGCACGTGCCGGAAGCGTCGGAAAAGCTACTTACTCTGTCGAATGAGATTTTTCTTGTAGTCGACAATGGTGATATCCTCCTTTGTGAGATTGCGAACAGTCTTGTCCTTGACTTCCCAAAGATCTTCGGCGACTTGCGAAATGAGTCCTGGTCATGAAACGGAAACATTAGCAAGAACGGGAGGCAGTAATAGGTCGCGAAATACGCACGGAAATCATGGGAAACGATCACAACGCCACCTTCAAACTCTTTGATGGCAAGAGCCAACGCATCTATAGAACCCATATCCAAATGATTGGTGGGTTCGTCTATCCGACGGGCGTCGGCGTCACATGGTATTTGCCGAGATAGTGATGCCACGTACCTAGCAGAAGTATGTGCGGGTGCTCCATAGCTAGCTGTGCGAATACAACACTGGTTTAATTGATCAGCACCCATTAAGTCTCTCTGAGATCGGTAATCTCACCGATTCCGCAGACCGTCTGACAGCTGTCTGATAGGAGAAACTTGATGTGAGCCAGACAGACCAAATCTGCCGAGCTGCTGCCGCCATGCCTGTATCGGGGAAGCGGCATGAGACAAGTGCGCAGTTAGGAGGCTAAGTAGACTCACCTGCCCATCCTTCTCGGGATATTTCTCGGAGAAGGTGCTTTGGAAGTACTCGATTGGCGATTTGTCGTACGGCAGTTGATCGGCGGAGTGTTGCGAATATTTCGCTAGTTTCAGGCCAGCGTACTTAGAGATCGTTCCCTCACATGGTTGGAGTGCGCTAGTGATAAGGTGGAGAAGGGTTGACTTTCCTGCGCCATTTGCGCCAAGGATGGCGATGCGAGAGTCCATGCTGTAAATCACACCGCAGGCTAAGCGGGAATCGCCACACAGATTGTGAGTTGTTACTTACTCAATACCGAACGACAGATGCTCGTACAGGTATTCTTTACGTTTTCCCGAGTATGAGAAAGCAACGTCATTGAAAGCGATAATTGGAGGCGGGAGCCTGCGGATATCTTCAAAGTGGAAGCGCAGGGGCCGTGGGGTCTCAACCTTCTCTATAAGACCTGCGGCTTCCATTTTATCAATGATCTTTTGCTTTGATTTGGCCTGTTTCACCAAATTGGCGTATGTACCGGCTGATGCGATGAATCTGATAGGGATTTGTCAGCGGTTTATCAGATATCCTGACGAATACCACCTTACTTTTTGATGTGGGCGATTTCCTCTTGTTGTTTGTGGTACGCTTTCATCTGGTTTACCTCGTTCTCCCCCTTGGTGCGAACGTAAGTCGTATAGTTACCCGTGTAGTACACAAGTTTTTTCTTCATCGTCAGGTCCATGATGTTCGTACATACGGAGTCCATGAAATCTTGCGAATGGGACGTGATGACCAGGATATGGTTGTACGTGGACAAGTAGGCCTCCAGCCAGACGACCGCGCCCAGATCGAGGTGATTCGTTGGTTCATCGAGTAGCAGCAGATGTGGTTTCAGGAATAGAGCCCGGGCCAGAGCCACTCTCATTCGCCAACCACCACTCATATCCTTGGTCGGTTTCTGCATCATCGCCTGACTGAAACCTAGACCGTGAAGAATGCTTCCTGCTTTTACTTCGAACGTGTTCGGATCCAATTCTTCGAGCTCTTCATATGCGGCGTCGAGGGCCACCTCGTCCACGTCATCAGCGACGGATAGATCTTCAATTCGCTTTTCGAGTTTGGCAACCTTCTCTTTCGCAGAAGCAATGATGAAATCAATCGCGTTCACATCGGAAGGTTCTGCCTCTCCCCGAACGAGATAGATATCAACGTGAGGAGGAATCTCGATGTCGCGCTCTGCCATTGATTGAAGGAATGTCGACTGGGACTTGGTGAGTAATAGTCACGCGACAGCGATGACTAGACAAACCTTTCCAGATCCATTCTCGCCCAAGAGACCGTACCGTTGGCCATAATTGAGGGATATCTCAGCACCCTCGACAAGTAAGCGTCCATGGAAGGAGAGAGTGTAGGAATCGATCTTGACGTCTCGACCTTTGGGGTCAGAGACGAGCACTCCAGCGGCACTCCTACACCACTGTCAGCCGAGATCTAATAACTACGCAGCATACGTACCTCTCCGTCGCGATTTGGAGTTTTGCCATTGAAGTCAGGTCATCGGTGCTGTTCGCAGCCGAGACGCTGGTGAGTGGAGTGTTGACGGCGCTGCCAAAGACCGATCCCGTAGGCGTCGAGGTAGAGGTCGTAGTTTCGCCTTGTTGCTTCGCTGCTTGTTTTGCAGCTTTTTCTGCGAGACGTTTCTGCTTTGATGCTGAAGGAGGCATCTCGAGAAGATGAAGAAAGATTGCAAAGATGAGTGCAATCGATGTCACGGTCCCTGGTGTGGTTTTTTACCTTATCAAGCATATATCGCAGGATGACTAATCAGTCCATATTTGGCGAACGAAGCCGAATTCCTCAATAACTCAGCGCTCAATTCTCAAGTGTCTAGTAACTTGAAGGGAGAGCAAGTGCAGCTGTTGAGTGGAAGAACAGACGACGAAAAAAAATGGCACTGACGCTAACAAAAACCTAACTTAACGTAAACTTCGCTTGGTATGGTAACGTTTCTGGCCCTAACCCTTATCACTATACGCGAACCTCAACAATGAACAACGCGGGTACCACTTCACAGTACTTGAAATCTTTGTTCTCTTCCCTTGCTTGAAATTGCCCTGCTTTCTGCAGAAAATACATAACAAAGTAACCTTATATCACCATAAACTACTCTTGCTCTCTGGTAGAATATGCACGCATTAATGGATTAGCGACCCGGTCTTCGCTTGGATCACCGCGAGGTTTGGGCCTTGGCAGAGCAGAGCCAAATTGGGCTCGATAAGTAAGTTTTCCTGTGGTATCAGGTCAGTATACCGAGGGCCAAGTTTATGGTAGAAAGTTGGAGTCCCGTCTGATCCGAGTCAAATGAAGTGGAAATACCGGATCAACGAGATTCAAGAGAAATACATCATGGTACTCTGCTGGCGAGGAAAGAGAGTATCCTACCTTTCATCTCTCGTCAGGGTTGAGACTGGATCATACATGACAGCGACTTTTGTATTTTGAGGGAATTGAATGTTCCTTGCAACGGGATAGATAAGATAATTTGCCTTTGGGTGCCAGTGGTTGTGAGGTCACTATCACTGGTCACCACCGAGGATACACTGCGCTTTTTTGTGCCTGAAGGAGCTATTATCGTTCACTCAGAACGTAAAATCCTCAGGCTGTTATTCTAGAGGAATGATTTCTGCTGCTCACCTGGAGGAGTATGTACGCGTCCTCCTGGAGGGATATATAGAACCGCACGGATACAGGTGGTACCGTGGTGTGTGCGCGCGGTTTTCGAGGACACGGGTGTGACAGAGGGGCGTGCTAGCTGGATCGATTTCGGACTCTTTACCTCATGCTAGAGGTGCGCTTGTGTTTGCCTGAGCCCCACCCAATATACGGAAATATTGAGCACTGGTCATATGTATGTGATGCTTTGCTACGTGTAGTATCATTAGCCAGAGTCTAGTTCGATATTAGAGTTGGGAAGCTGACCCTGGACTGTTTGTGGCTGTGTCGGTTCTATGGATCCAAATTTGTCGCATCCAAACGAGTCGCTCCTTTCTCAATCTCGCCATGTCCTTCATCACTTCTTGGTTTCGCAAGGTCAGCAGTTACCACATTTCAACACTCAAACCTCAAATTCAATACGATTTAACAGGGGAAATCTGAAGATTATGAAACAATCCTTTCTGGTCTCGCCGCAGACGTGCAGAAACGTCAGACGCGTCTCGCTGAGATCCGCTTGCGCGAACGACGCACAACGCTGCAGTTTACACTCGGGACGTTTTTCATCTGGTTTGCCTATGTCAGTCTATGGTATACGCGGACGTTGCCATTGACCTGGCACGACTCGAAGTTTGGGACGGCGGGCATGCTCGTTGGACCTGTTCTGTACGTGGCATGGTGGAAATTCCCCACTTGTTGGAAAGCTTATATTCCTACTTAAAGGATACTCTTTGCGCGGAGAATGATGCAGATATGGTACGCGTGGAAGGGCAACCGCGAAGGTCCGTCTGTCATCTCGTTGTACATTCACCCTCAAGCCGCCACTCATTCTTATATTCAGAAAACACGCTGAAGGATGTGCTCAAGAAGCAACGTGACACGGTGGAGGAGATCAAGAAAAAAACGAATTATTACAATACGCGAAACCTCATTGAGAAATACGACGAATCGTTATCACTCAGTCCAGACGCCACGCCATTGCGGAAGCGAAACGTTCCCCTTCCTTCCGCGCCCCAGACCCCACTTGCCCCACAGCCACCCCCTCTGCCACCTCAGCAGCAGCATTTGCAAACACCTAATAGACAGGTTCGGGGCCCGATGCTACAACTCTCCCGTGCGTGCGACTGTTCACCAGTCACTGGCTGTGCTGACACGAGTCGTTTAGCAACTCCTCAACCTATCCAGGCAGCACGTAAACACTGGTATGACAAGCTTGCAGACGCGATCCTGGGTGATGATGACGACCAATCCGCGTCTGTCGCTGCTTCACGCTATGCCCTTATATGTCAGAAATGCTTCGCTCACAACGGTCTTGTGAAAGAGAGCGTGTGGGAGGATACACGTTAGTCCCCTTGCATCATTGCGATGTACCGTTCATTAATTATCATCTGGACAGAATATGTTTGCCCAAAATGTGGCTTTTTCAACCCCTCAGCGCGATCGAAGAAGCAGGCTGCGCAACGCACGCCTTCGCCACCATCAGCACAGTACTCGCCATCTGACCAGGCGCCACAACAGCTGCCACACATCACAACTACCGCTATCAATATTGAAGGTCGACCATTGAAGCATATTGAGGATGATTCGACGGACGAGTGATGATCGTTATATGGGTTGCCAGACATGGATGGCTATCTCATCGACTCTGTTCAGCTGTTTTTTAAGGCTGAGACTATTGGTATTACTAGATAGTCACAGTCAGGGTAGCGTCTACTTCCAGCCATGTGTTTTGTATCCGTTTACGTTTTCTACAACAACTCCTGTTCTTTGTTCGTGTAACATTGGTATGCGGGAAGATCTGTCACAGAAGCGACACCCTAGAGGACGTCATCAATACTTATGCTTCAACACATTACCCGGGCTTCAGGGGGGCATGTTTACCTTGTAGGACATGAAGACTATTACACTCCGTTAGTGCCCATGCCTTGGAGCAAGCCAGGTAACAACTCACAGTTCTTGGGATCATATTTCTGCTTAATATCCGACAGTTTTGCATACTTGTATCCAAAGTAGACTAGGATGTGACAAAACGGTAAGCACGTTGGGTCCTTTCGAAAAAGGGAAGAGGTGAGTGACAGTACCTTGTTGCCAGTCTTCCTCGAACGCGTCTCCGTCGTTTTGGTAGCTACTCTCGAATCCCAGAGCAACCAACGGTGAGACAGCCTCATGAATGGCCGCCATCACCTTTGAACTCGTCGTCGCGTCAATCCCAATCGTCCATGACCTAGCGACGACGTCAAGTCGTTCACGTCAGACGTGCTTCGCAATGTTGAGAATGAGGATCGAGCACTTACGCCCCGTAAATGATATGCCATGAGGCTGCATACAGCCCCGGGTTCGCGCCGGTGCTGTTCACTAGTTTGGACGTCGCCGCGGGCAAGCCTCCCAGGATAACGACCGGGACGGTACCCAATAACCCCGTTTCATTTGACTGGAGTGGTTCGTTGATGATCTGCAGTCCTTTCCAGATCGCCTCTGCCACAGCTGTGATCGACGAGGGGTTGGAAGGGTCGAGATGGGACTGGGGAACGAGGCGGGAGGCGAGTTGATCCGAGGCACCGTAGAGGTTGTGTGCCTCAAAGAGGGGTCCGATGCTCTGTGCGTTTGCGACGCTAATCGAGGGGAACATTGACGAAGACGTCGTGTTCGATGTTACAGTGTAGTTCAACGAGAGCCTCTTGAGTTCTTCGAAGAAGGGGAAGAGGTCAGACAGATCAGCTGCATTAGAAGGCCAATAAAGAGACTAATGGTGCAGGGTGATTGACAGGCCAGATGGACGGACGACGCAAGAAGACATACCAGCAGGTATGCGTCCTGTAACACAATGAAAGCGTTGAAGATACCCGTGTTGAGCCAAGCGTTCTGATATTTGGCCACTAAACTGATAAAATCAATACCAAGAGCAGTCGCGTTTTGGGAGGAACTCGGTGTGACAGCAAGGATAGAAGCACCGATCGCAACAGTTGGATGCACTCGAATAGTAGCAGAGGCTACAGAGATCATGAAGATAGCACGATGACCACAAGGATTGGTACGCACTGACAATGCCCCAGGTACCTGCACCCCCTCCTCGAAGAGCCCAAAATAAGTCTGAATTCTGAGCCTCGTTTGCCACTCTGATCTGTCCATCTGCAGTGACGACCTGCCATCCAGACAGTTTAACTCAATGAAACAACCAGAGCAAGGGACATTACCTGGAATTCGAGAGCATTGTCTGCCTGTTCCCGGGGATGTTAGCTTGATTAGATCCACGGATAAGAGGGTATCTTACAGCAAGTCCATACGCAGGTGTTAACCTATACCAGGGCAAAGAATCCCGAGTGTGTCTCGCGCGCGAAGAAAATGTTACTTACACGCTATTTCCGCCTCCCTGAAGGTAACCCCCAGCTGAGTTGACGAATCAATGACAAGGCCGGGAAGGATATCAGGAACTACTCACCAACTCCAATAGTATAACAAGCTCCAATGATTGGGGTGAAGTGGTTGGCCTCTGCATAATCATAAACTATGACACGTGAGGTCCGGGTTTTATCTACGGCGTAAGAGCTCTGAGGTGCTCACTTTTGTAGATCTGCGCGCCGGCGCCCATAGTCAAAGCGGGAACCGGAGTGGCATTCGACCCCTGGGGGACAAACTCTGGGACGTAGGTGAGATTATCCATCAGGTGGGTGTTCACCTGAAGAGTGGATGGAGCAGCGGAACGGCCTTGGAGGTCATGACCTAGTCCTCGTGAGTGAATAGCCAATGTGAAGCCGAGAATAAATTAACAAACCTGTGTTCTTTACGGTAAGCTTGACGTTACGAGTGGTTGCCCACTGCACGATGATACTCGCATCCTGGGCATCTTGAATCGGGATGCTGTATGGCGGAGTCGAGCCCTGAGAGCACTTTGCGCCGATAATTGGCTGAGGATTGCTGAAGTTCAAAGCGCAGCCTTGATCATAACCGCACGACTCCCAGTTTGGCCACAGAAGTGCTGATGGAACTGCTTCGCGCTGAAACGGTTCCGGTCAACATTTCAACAAAGTGCACGGCGGACAACACATTAAATAACATGCCTGGGTATCGTTGTTGTATCCCGCGAGCACCAACTTACACGCCTCCACGTCATAGAGCGGGTCAGAAGTGTAGCAGACCGCCGCCCACGGTCGGAGGGCTTGAAGGCGCCCTCCGACTGAGCTGTTCAATGCAGCCCACTCATAATTACTCGGCCAATTGCTGGAGAGCGTGGCAAAGGTTGGGATGGCGTACGGCGGTTGCAAGGACTGTACCATCGCTACACCTGAAGCGGCGATCAAGACGATCTTGCGCATGAATCCGAGTCGCGCGCATCATATGCGCGATGCACTCATAATATAGGTACCTGGTCGTGCGAATCCGTCTGTTTTGGCACCCCACTGATGTGCTGGGCGCACGGAAAGCCGATGGACGCTGAGACAGCGTCATGATGCCAGCAGTGACAGCTTGACTCCGACGAAGCAACAGGCGTCACAGGAAGGGCAGTACCTGAGGGTAGGGAGACGTTCGTAGGCAAGTTTGCGCACCGTGACGTTGGGGCCTTGTGGCGTTCCTTAGGACAAACAGTAAAAAAAAGGACAAATCTTCGCAGAGGCAAGACAGTGGCGTTCACAGGCGTGTTACGGTGTCAGGCACAAGTCAACATCCGTGAGAGAATTGGATTTCTTGCGTATGAGATTGACGCTTTGAGGATGTACTGTGGTTCAATCTTTCAAACTGTCAATGCACGAATCCGCCTATGAATGATATTTCGTGCTCAGCTGACGTGTCAGGTTACCTGATGTTTATTGACACCAACTTTTCCAGGTATAGACGGGCTAGTTGATCACTAGTAAGCTACGAGCTTGCTTATTAATTTGGTACAAATTGACGTCCAGTGTGATTTCATATGTAGATATATAGTACGTCCTTTTGTCTATTTATCACTTTTTATCTCTCCAAGCTTTAGCCTGTCCTATACTAGATCATTAATGTCAGGGTAGCACTTTCCTCCAGGAAAAAATACATACAATAAACTTGACTGGGCTGTGTTCACAGTTTCAGCCTGAGAGTAGCTCCTTTTCTTTGCTGGCATAACATTGGTATGCGGGAAGATCTGTTACGGAAGCGACACCCTGGAAGGCATCATCAGTATATTTCATATTGCTCAGGCTGTTGCCAAGAGTGTTACCTTGTATGACATGAAGACTATCACCATTTGTTAATGTCAATGACTTAAATTAGGCCCGGTATCAACTTACAGTTTTTAGGATCGTATTTTTGCTTGATGGATGACAGCTTTGCATATTTGTATCCGAAGTAGACTGGGATTTGACAAGCAATAAGCACGTAGAACAAGAACAAAAAAACGAGGTTCGTTACAGTACCTTCTTGCCAGTCTTGCTCAAACGCGTCTCCGTCGTTCTGGTAGCTGCTCTTCAACCCCAAAGTGACCAATGGCGAAACAGCATCATGAACGGCTGTCATGGCCTTTGAATTTGTTGTCACATCGACCCCAAGGGTCCAAGACCTGGCGGAGACGACGAGTTGCTCAGGTCAACCT
Source organism: Tylopilus felleus (assembly GCA_038091295.1). Lineage (NCBI taxonomy): Eukaryota > Fungi > Basidiomycota > Agaricomycetes > Boletales > Boletaceae > Tylopilus > Tylopilus felleus. The sequence goes on along the minus strand of JBBPOE010000069.1, from coordinate 19,782 downwards.
TGCTTATCAACGTTGAGGAACTAACTCATGCCGAGAAAATGACATGCCATGATGCTGAATACAGCGCTGGGTTTGCGCCAGTATTGTTCACCAACTTGGACAACGTGGCAGCAGGCAAGCCTCCCAAGATAACAACCGGAACATTACCCAGCAGGCCACTTGCATTTGCATGGAGGGGCGCGTTCACCATCTCCAGTCCTTTCCAGATCACCTGGGCAACGGCTTTGATTGACGAGGGGTTAGCAGGGTCGAGATGGGACTGGGGAATGAGGCGGGAGGCAACTTGGTTGTAGGCACCGTAGCGAGCGCCCTCCTCAAAGATGGGCCCAACGTTCTGTTCGATGGCGGCACCAATTGAGGGGAACATTGACGCAGAGGTTGTGTTTGAGACTACAGTGAAGTCTGAAGAAAGGCCCTTGAGCTCATCGAAGAAGGGGAAGAGGTCAGACACATCAGCGTGACTGGTAGGCCAATAAAACAACTGATGGCGCAGGGTGATTGATGGGCCAGACGCAAGAAAGAATAATACATACGAGCACGTATTTGTCCAGAAACGCAAATTAAATGACCGCGATACCCGTGTTAATCAAGCAGTTCTGATATTTGCCCACTAAACTGAGATAATTGATACCAAGGGCAGTCGCATTTTGGGATGCGTTGGGTGTGATGGTAAGGAGAGAAGCTCCGATCGAAACAGCTGGGTATACCCGAACAGTGGCAGAGGCTACGGAATTCAGGGCGACAGCGTAAGGACCAACAGGGCTGGTACGCACTAATGATGCCCCAGCTACCTGCACCACCTCCACGAAGAGCCCAAAATAAGTCTGAATTCTGAGCCTTGTTTGCCACTCTGACCCGTCCATCTGCAGTGACAACCTGCCATTCAGACAGTTTAACTTGATGAAACAACCAGAGTAGGCGAAATTACCTCGAATTCGAGTACATTGTCTGCCTGTTTCCTCGGAAATCAGCTTCATCAGATCCGTGAACCAGGAAGGTATCTTACACCAAGCCCATACACCGGTGTTAACCTATACCAGAACCAAGAGTGTCAGTAAGTTATTGTCGTGTGAAGAAATTTATATTTACACGCTAGTTCCGCCTCCTTGGAGGTAACCCCCAGCTGAATTCACACATCAATGACAGGCCGAAAAAGCTGAGGTATTACTCACCAGCTCCAACAGTCAAACAAGCTCCAATGACCGGGGTGATATTGTTGGCTTCAGCATAACTGTAAACTATGGCACGCGTGGTTTAGATGCTACAGGATAAAAAACTTTGAGGTACTTATTATTATGAATCTGCGCCCCTGCGCCCATAGTCAAGGCGGGAACTGCAGCAGCATTCGATCCCTGGGGAACAAACTCTGGCACATAGCTGAGACTATCCATCTGGTGAGTGTTCACCTGGAGAGTGGACGGGGCAGCAGAACGGCCTCGATAGTCATGACCTAGTCCTATTTTGTGAATAGAACCTATTCAAAGCGGAAAATAGATCAACAGACCTGTATTCTTTACGGTAAGCTTGACGTCGTGAGCGGTTGCCCACTTGACGATGGTACTCGCGTCCTGGGTATTTTGAATTGCGATGCTGTAAGGCGGGGTCGATCCCTGGGAGCACGTTGCGCCGTTAATTTGTTGAGGGTTACTAGCGCTCAGAGCGCAGCCTTGGTCATAGCCACATGCTTCCCAGTTCGTCCATAGAAGTGCCGCAGGGACTGCTTCGCGCTGATGATGCAAGTGGGTATTTCAGTAATGTTACATGGCGTCGGATGCATGGAATACATGCCTGGGTGTCATTGTCGTATCCCGCAAGCACTGACCTGCATGCCTCAGCGTTGTAGAGCGGGTCAGAGGTGTAGCAGACAGCTGCCCACGGCCGGAGGGCTTGAAGACGTCCACCGACCGAGCTATTCAACGCAGCCCAGGCAGAGGCACTCGGCCAATTGCTGGAGAGGGTAGCAAAGGTTGGAATAGCATATGGCCTTTGCAAGGCCTGCACCATTGCAATGCCTGGAGCGGCGAACAAGAGAAACTTCCGCATGAGTGAGAGGGAGGTGGTACCGCTTTTCAATCGGTACAGAGCGATGCATATGTGTGCTCTATATATACGTAAGTCATACTCCTCGAAATATGCTAATTTGTATCCGTCTGTGGTAAGGATCTCACCGTTGTTTGGCACGCGTTCCGTACTCACATGACGTGGTTCACTGATGGCATCAGCAGCTATAATGTCACTGCGAGGCGTAGCATTAGCCTGGTGATCACTGACAACACGCTATGAGGCTCCTCGATCCCCATAGGGCAGCTGAAGCCGATTCGAGGGACAGCAACCGGGACTCCGAATGTAATAATATTCCATGGATGCGGCGCGGTGCGCACAATTATCGCCCTGTCATCAATCAATCTTGTATATTCATGAAGTATCTGACTTACCGTCATTTTGGTTTTCTTATAGTTTTTTACTGTTTTTTTACGGTACGTTCAAGTTCTTGTCCCAGTCAACTTTGAGATGCCGGCATACTTCCCAAGTACTAGCAGTCACACAGCACTCTTGTCAGGCGGTCCGGTAACCGGTAACCGGTCACCCGTGTAGCAGTTGCAACTTCGCCAATAAGTTGTAAGCGAGTGACTATGTTCAAGTTGACGGATCATTCCAAATGCTTAAGTAAGCGTTTAGTTGAAACGCTGAGGATCATTCAACTGGCTGTCAACATTTTTCGCCACTGGCAGCTGTTATTGCAATCATGATGGGGTCGTCCTGCTCACTGATTGAATCGATGACGGCCCGCGGAGTCGAGCTGCCAGCGTAGTGTGACGAACCGGATAAGTTAAAGCAGTCCATTTCAACGTCGGGAACCCTTCAAGCATCCATCAATCCGAGGCTGCCGGATCTGGAATTGGATTTTCCGGCGCGGTTCTCCACCGGGATCAAATCTTTGCCGCAGGGGGAATAGTCATCACGAAATCATCCTGAGCGGCGTATGGTCGGTCGTCGAGCCTAAGCATAGCGGAATTCCAAACTTGAAGTCACAGAGCAATTAGTCGATCGATTTGTTCAATGTTCACTTAGCTAAGGGATATCGATTGTCATTAAATGGGTTCTACAAATGGACTGTGCTATACAGATAGGGACCGCCAGGGTGGCATCTTCTTCCAGGAAAACACCTCGATGAACCTCACCAAGTATGAATTACATTTTCAGAATAGCTCCTTCCCTTGGTCAGCATAGCATTGGTACGCGGGAAGATCTGTCACAGAAGCGACGCCCTGAAGGACATCATGAGTATGACACATCATCCAGACTTCATGGGAGGGTTTACCTTGTATGTCGTGAAGACTATCACCATCCGTTAGTGCCCAAGCCTTAAAGCAAGTCAAGTATTAACTTACAATTTTCGGGATCGTATTTCTGCTTGATGGCCGACAGCTCTGCATACTTGTACCCAAAGAAGGCTGGAGTTGATAATTGGTGAGCCCACTGTCGACAAGGAAAAAAAAAGGGGGGGAAGGCCGTTGTGGTACCTTCTTGCCAGTTTTCTTCGAACGGGCCCGCTTCGTTTTGATAACAACTCTTGAGTCCTAAAGCGGTCAACGGCGAGACAGCATCGTGAATGGCCGTCTTGACCTTCGAATTTGTCGTCGCATCAACCCCGAGCGTCCATGACCTACGGCGATGACATATCGGTTAAGTCCGTATTGCGAGAGTTCAGAAAAAATTGGTCTAGCACTCACGCGGCATAGATGACATGCCATGAGGATTCATACAAAGCTGGGTTTGCACCGGTACTGTTTACCAATGCGGATTTCCCCCAAGGCACGGCACCCAAGATGAAAACTGGAACATTGCCAAATAAGCCCTCTTCATTCGACCCGAGCGGTTCATTGAGGATCTGTAGTCCCTGCCAAATTGCCCGTGCAACGGCTATGATTGACGATTGGTTAGAAGGGTCGATGTAAGATTGGAGAACGAGGCGGGAGGAGAGCTGGTAGGAGGCGCCGTAGAAGTTGAGTTTATCAAAGAGCGGGCCGACATTCTCCTCGACGGCGGCACTAATCGTGGGGAACATTGACGCAGACGTCGTGTTCGAAACTACCGTGTAGTGTGAAGAAAGACTCTTTAGCTCTTCAAAAAAGGGAAAGAGGGCAGACACATGAGCGTGGCTATTAGGCCAATAAAGCGACTAGTTGTGCAGGGTGAATAATGGGCCGGACGGACGGACAAAGCAAGAGTACATACAAGCGCGTATTTGTCCTGAAACAGAAGAAAGCTGACTGCGATACCTGTGTTGGTCCAGCCGTTCTGATATTTGGCGACTAAGCTGATAAAATCAATACCAAGAGCTGTCACGTTTTGGGACGTGTTCGGGGTGATAGAAAGGAAAGAAGCTCCGATCGAGACAGGTGGGTATACCCGAACAGTGGCAGAGGCTAAAGAAATCAAAGCGACAGCGCGAGAACCACATGGATTGGTACGCACTGACGATACCCCAGCCACCTGCACCCCCTCCACGAAGAGCCCAAAATAAGTCTGAATTCTGAGCCTCGTTTGCCACTCTGATCTGTCCATCTGCAGTGACAACCTGCCATCCAGACAGATTAACTTGATGGAGCATTCAGAGGAAGTGGAATTACCTGGAGTTCGAGAGCGTTGTCGGCCTGTTTCCATAGAAGTCAGCTGGGATAGATACACAAACAAGAACGATAATTTACAGCGAGCCCATACGCCGGTGTTAACCTATATATCGGAGAGAATGGCTGTGAATGTGTCTTACTCAAAGAAGATTATATTTACACTCCATGTCCACCTCCCTGAAGGTAACCCCCAGCTGAATTCACGGGTCAATGATAAACTTGAGAGGCTTAGAGATTACTCACCAGCTCCAACAGTTAAACAAGCTCCAATGACTGGGGAGAAGTTGTGGGCTGCAGCATAACTGTAAACTATGCCTTACGTGGTTTCTATACTTCAGTGTAAAAGCTTCGAGTTGCTTACTATTGTAGATCTGAGTCCCAGCACCCATAGTCAAGGCGGGAACCGGAGCAGCATTCGATCCCTGGGGAACAAACTCTGGCACGTAGCTGAGACTATCCATCTGGTGAGTGTTCACCTGGAGAGTGGACGGGGCAGCGGAACGGCCTTGATAGTCATGGCCTAGTCCTCCCGAGTGAATAGTGACCATATGAAGTGGAGAACACGTAACAGACCTGTGTTCTTTACAGTAAGCTTGACCTTGTGAGCGGTCGCCCATTTGACGACGGTACTCGCGTCCTGGGCATCTTGGATCGAGACACTGTAAGGCGGAGTCGATCCTTGAGAACACGTTGCACTATTGACTGGTTGAGGGTTGCTATAGTTCAAAGCGCAGCCCTGGTCATAACCACATGACTCCCAGTTCGCCCACAGAAGCGCCGCGGGAACTGCCTCGCGCTGAAATGATTCGAATCAATATTCCAGAAATATACATGGCATACAATACATGAAGACCTGCCTGGGTGTCGTTGTCGTATCCCGCAAGCACGGACTGGCATTCCTCTGCATTATAGAGTGGGTCGGAAGTATAGCAGAAAGCCGCCCACGGTCGGAGTGCTTGAAGGCATCCACCGAGCGAGCTGTTCAACGTGGCCCACTCAGAAGCATTCGGCCAATTGCTGGAGAGCGTAGCAAAGATTGGGATGGCATGTGGTGGTTGCAAGGTCTGCGTCATTGCTATACCTGGCGAATGAGAGAGTCTTGTGCACAGTGAGTGGAGGAGTTCGCTTGGATGGACAGCGCTGTATATGCGGGATTCACTCATGCACACTTCATATATGTATAAGGCCTTCGTGAAACATAAGCCGCGAATGGTAAATATGTTACTGGAAGCGGCGCACCTAGCGTATCAGCGGCAGCACCAAATATAGACGGATTTGCCAGTCAGGCTGATGGACACCAAGACAGCGTCTTGACAATCCCACTCCGACGGAGCGAGTTTTGCCGCGGTATTAAGTCTGGTTTATGGTGGCTTTTGTAGGTGAGTGTGGGTGCTTATAATAATGTGGCGCACTGACTGTAGTGGAAAAAAAGACATCCTCACCGACCGGCGACACTACCACGCCCCGAACCCGCATACATCTTGCTTTGAGGGCAGTCTGGTCATCCATGCCACCCTAGGCCTGTATCAAACACGTGAGGTGGCATTCACAGGCACTGGCAGTGTCGGGCACGCAAGGCAGCATTGCTTAATCATTCGTGAGTAAAATCTCGGCGATTTCTAGTTCAAAAATGGCATGAAACAGACTAGTAGTTCTCATCGGAAGAGATTATCCTCCGAGCGCAATCAACCTTCTTGGAGAATCTCGGAGAACCCTTGAATGCAACTACATTTCGATGTCGGACTTACCGTCCACCCGTTCGAAGAATAACGAATTTGTAATATATCATGACTAGACGCCGTGCGGCCGTGAGCAGATCGTAGTGAGGTCCCAGCGGGGAAAAGGCAAGATGAGGGGGTGACTAGGAGAAGTTGCCAAGTACATATTGTATCAACTTGGGTTGATCTGAGGCATGTTGACAGTCAGCTGTTGCTACACAATAGAATGCGTGAGAACCTACTTGGTGATCAACAAGTTCAAGTTGTCTATTTTTCTGAACCTTCCAGCGGATTAGTAATCCAATTGAGAAGCGTACAACCCCGAACCCATGTCCGAATCGACGGAACGGTTATGAACCACTTGAGGGTATGCATCCAAGTTTAATTGTCTTAGTCATTACGCAGGGTTTGCTTTGAAACATGGCCTTCAAAGTTCAATCACGGGGTTGCCCTTTGCTTCTCTTCCTTTCTATCTCTGTGCAGCCCTTGAATCAAGATGGGGAATTCTCGGCAAAACAATGGTCTTTATCGTCAACAGATGCCTATCGTTAAGTATTTCCAGGTCAGCTGAATCGCGCGCTCTATATTCTGACGGTCACTTAAAACAATGTACCACCTTCGTAGCGCTACAACACTTGCCTCGAGAAGGTTATATTTTTCAGTTTCCGCCTCTGCGTCAAGTATTTTGACCCTTCAGGCAGTCGGGATCCATAGTCAGGTCTAAAAGTTGTTGAGGCTATTGTCTTCTCAGCGACTCCTGATCGCTTTGCTGACCATAGACTCCGTGTAGCATTGTTAGCTTTGTAAACACGCACGCCGCTCCGGTGGGTATCACCAACGCCCCATGGCGTTTCTACTTTTTGTACCTCGCAGTCGACTTTGTAGGGATCTTTGTGATCTGCTTTACGTTTGTGGAGATGCGGGGACGGAGCCTCGAAGAGTTGGATTATATCTTCGCTGACCCGCATCCAGTGAAAGCGAGTTTGATGATGCAAAGGATAGCGCTGCAGGAAACGAAAGAGGACGGTGTGAATGTCGTGCAAATAGAGCCATAGACAATAGCTTCTAGGGTTCCGATGACTCAGTTTATATCACCGCTCTGTACGTTGAGGCTCTATGCTGAACTGGAGGCTCAAACACCGTGATCTGACACTCGGTAGCGTTATCGTATACCCCGGGGCGTCGCGACTGCGGCAGGAAGTACATACTTGTTGGCATCTGCATCCGCTCGGTCCAGTTCCATCACGTCAAGCGCCAAACACCCAGAACGAGACCACGAACCGTACCTGTATCGACCATGAAGACGTACGCGTAAAACACAGGAGCGGTCCGATACCGATCACGTTCCGCATCCGAGGAAAAGCTTCGGCTCCAACGTGCATGGGTCCTAGAAATCTGCGGTCACGTTTCCCTCAATTTTAGAGCATGAGAGGAGAGTACGCAACCGGCTCTTATAGGCCCAGTCGCAAGAGCACTTGTCGGGAGTTTGAATTATAGCAGGGCCGTTGCCAAACAGTTCAATCAAGGCCATTCAAGGCAAATCGCGAGTCCCGCTCAGTCACTAAGGTGTGGCTGTCACCGGAGCGTGCGCGTGAATGCTAAGCGTAAAGAAGACGAGAATATGTAGCATGCGAAGCTCCAATAATGTCGATGTCGTTGCATGTACTATTTCAGAAGACAAGATCGTATCACAGAGCAATGTCGGTCACTTAAGACCCACTGGAAGGTTCAGGTCTAGACTTTTGATTCTTCGAGCATCGAGGAACCTGTTTGAAAGCAACAATTTTCAGCTCCGCCTCCAAAACTGGATCCAGCGTCTGTTGTCGTGATCCTTAGCTTTCTCTTACAAGTACCGTTTATCTCGAAGATAAGAGGAGCAGCGATCGGAATAATTTGGTGGGAGGAAAAGCTGGCAACGCAACGGCTCAACAGACGGACGCAACAGGACAATACGACTCATGGTCGCTCCTGGTTCGAGGATATCGATAAGGACGGTTGACTGGTTGATTTATAGTGGTGGTAACGGGAGAAATTGGAGCGGTAATCACGTGATCGCAATCTGATCAATGTCTTCGACGGACCAACAACTTGAAGACCCACAGGTTGTCCAGCCTGTGCAGGTCCTCTATTGCGAGAGTATGACACATCCCTTATTCTATATTTTCTGCCTAAACACATGTCTCTCGACATAGTTTGCACGTTTCCCCCGGAGTATTGTGAATTCGGGTCGAGTTTGACCAAGTGCAAGGAATGGTTACACGCGGCTCACCCACAGCTGTATGAGAAGTACTACTCAGAGGGTGAGCGATCTCTACTTTAGCATGCAATCAAGCCCTTGATGATCGTGTCCATAAGAGGCTCTCCAGTCGAAACTCGGCACACTCAGCTTGCAGGCTCAGGCCAAGCTCGAGGAGGATGCTGCAAAGAAGGAAGCAAAGGCAGAGGCCAAGGCGGATGCTGCCCTTAAGAAGAAGATGGTGCGCTTCCACGTTTGCCGTATCTTGGCTGAGCATTTAGTTGCTATATCGACAGGCCTCGCAAGTCACTATCAAGCGCGTCGAGAGGAACAAGCGCAAATTTGTCACGGCTATCCATGGCCTTGAAGTCTTTGGTGGGTCGCATGCCGTACCCTTGCGAGTTGCAACCTTGCTGACAGACGCTCCGTGCGTATGATAGACGTTGAGTTGAAAAAGGTAGCCAAGTTCCTTGCTCAAAAGTTTGCAACAGGCGCATCAGTTACCAAGAACGCACAAGGGCAAGATGAGATTGTCGTTCAAGGAGATGTAGCTGATGAGGTCCTGGAGCTGATCGAGAATAAGACGGGCGTTTTCAACGGGATCCCTGCAGACAACGTAGAAATAGTGGAAGATAAGAAGAAGAAAGCGGCTGAGTAGCTGTATACTAGGACTATAACTTGACGCTGTACTTACCACATGTTTGCCGCAAACGTTTTTATGTAAAACAATGATGTCATCTCAATCCGTTGGAATATCTAATGCTTCATCCAAGTCGGCTCCTATCCACAACATACCAGTCCACTCGCTGCGCCATGCTGTCAACCACAACCATACTTCGCCGACTCCTCACGGTCCACCCAACTGCGCAAAGTCACAGAATTCTGCCCCGCACTATCCACGGAAGCCCCATAGCTCGACAACACGATCCACCGAACCCTGTCTCACACGGCGCGGAGAACTACTTTGTTGATAGCGACGACTCGCCCCCACCAAACGCCTCTATCTACAAGGTGGACGCGAACTCAGACGCCGCGGAGAGCGCATACGAGCCACCTTCCGGGCCGTGGAGCCGCGCTGGTGCGGAGACGAAGGAGTATCGAACTGTTAGCAAGGATGAGCCATATGATGTGCCGAACGATACAGACGCCAAGCTGAGGTATGGCGGACAGAAGAGGTATATGGAGGACAAGGGTCCGGAGATGAGCAAAGTCGGGGAGGGTCCGGAAGGCACCGAGCGTTGGGGTCGGAAACCTTGAGGACGTGCATGACGAAACGGACTCGGTAGCACGCACTATCTTTTCCCACATTTTGAAACTTACTCTATCGTCTTAGCACGAAGCTTGAACCCGGGCGGCGGTTTTCTCTTCCGAAACACTGTCATTGTACTCGTTCACGTCTTCCGTCATCATTTGCCCAATACACAACGCTTAGTCTTGTGCAAGAGAGACAACCCATATGTATCAAGTCACAACCGTGATTGATTGACTGATTAATTGATTTTAGATACTTGAATAGACAGATACATAGATCAGTAGTGCTCCACAGCCAGGCGAATAACGGTACCACGACTCATGCGCAAAACTCTCCTGATCGCAGTTCCAGTCATAGGAATGGCGGAGACATTGCAAGCGCCATATGTCATGCGAACCTTTGCTTCGCACTCAAAGCATTTGGCCAAGTAATTCTGAGTGGGCTCCGTTGAACCACTCAGTTAGTGGACGCCTTCATGCCCTCCGACCATGGGCAGCTGTCTGCTACACCTCTGATCCGCTTTATAGTAACGCAGGGGAATGCCAGTCGGTGCTTGCAGGGTACGTCAACGACATCCAGGTATGTTTCGCGTGTATTACTGCTGTGCGTATTATTGAGATATTGACTCGGATAATTTCAGCGAGAAGCAGTTCCCGCTCTTCTGTGGCAGAACTGGGAGTCGTGCGGTTACGATCAAGGCTGCGCTTTGAACCATAACGATCCTCAGCCGATTAGCGGCGCAACGTGTTATCAGGGATCGACTCCGCCTTATAGTATCTTGGACAAGGGCTAGCAGATTGCGTGATGAAGTACTAGAGCTCACCCAGCCATCCGAGTACTGAATATGTACTTCTCAAGTAACTTTCGGTGAGCCGCATGTGACCGTTTTTGCACCTGGTCAAATTCTCGACCCAAATCCGCGAAACTCGCAGGGGAAGCAATGCAAACTATGTCGAGAGACATGTGTTTAGGCACAAAATTTAGAAGAACTTGAAGGGAAGCACCATACTTGGATAATCCCAACACGGGTCCACTCAACACGGGTTGCTTTTTATTTCCACTGGCCCATCAACTTGAAGGGTCAGAAAGCAGCGATTCGCGACATCTGCATAACTTCCGGGCGAATAGATTGACAAACTGTAGCCGACCTCAGGCCAACTTGAACTTCAAAGTAGGCCGGGTTCATATGATTAGCTGCAGCTAAGCTGGCAGATCCGAGTCGGATCGCCTGGCAAACGCCTATCGCTTACCACATACTTTGTCAAGCTTAGTATCTTGTCAGAGCACCAAGCCATAAGCAAAGGAAAGGGCATAGACTGATTTCACTGAATTCCGTATTCTTCGAACATGCTTGAGGTCCCTGAAAATCGTGGGAACCAACTCATCAAGGATTATTTACATAATCCCCAGCAACAAGAAAACGTGTGAAAGATTCCGAGCCGTGACAATACCCGATGCGGCGGCGGCACACCCTTTGACGAAGCTCGACCGTAAAATTATCCTGTGGCGCTCCCTGTTTCAACTTTGGAGACCAACCAAGCGATCGGGACGCTGCCTCGGTGTCCAATCGTCCTTCAACCGGCTGCTACGCAATTAAAGACGCTCTTGTTCGCCACTCCAGGCATAGCAATGGCGCAGACGTTGCAGCCGTCATATGCCATCCCAACCTTTGCCTCGCTCTCTCACAGCAATTGGCCGAGCGATTCCAAATGGGCTGCGTTGAACAACTCAGTCGGTGGTCTCCTTCAAACACTCCGGCCATGGGCGGCTGTCTGCTACTCTTCCGACCCACTCTATAACGGAGAGGAATGCCAATCAGTGCTTGCGAGGTATGTCAACGACACCGAGGTATGTCTTTTTATATGCATTGTGTGTTGTGCACGTGGCTGGGATGTTGACTTGGATTATTTCAGCGCGAAGAAGTTCCTGCGGCACTTCTGTGGACGAACTGGGAGACGTGCGGTTATAACCAGGGCTGCGCTTTGAACTACAGCGACCCTCGACCAATCAGTGACGCAGTGTGCTATCAGGGATCGACTCCACCTTACAGTGTCTCGATTCGAGATGCCCAGGATGCGAGTACTATCGTCAAGTGGGCAACCGCTCATAATGTCAAGCTTGTTGTAAAGAATACAGGTTTGTTAAAATTTCGCTTGTTATAGGTTCCATTTCACTCGTGAGGACTAGGTCATGACCTCCAAGGCCGTTCTGCTGCTCCATCCGCTCTTCAGGTAAACACTCACCTAATGGATAGTCTCACCTATGTCCCAGAGTTCGTTCCCCAGGGATCGGATGCTACTCCAATTCCTGCCCTGACCATGGGCGCCGGCGCGCAGATCTACCACAGTGAGCATCCCAAAGCATTTACGCAGCAGTGAGATCACGACGCTTTTTGGCATAGTTTACGAATATGCCGCGTCCCACAACTTCTCGCCAGTCATTGGGGCTTGCTTGACTGTTGGAGCTGGTCAGCAATCCTTCAGCTTTCAGGCTTGTCATTGATCCGTGAATTCAGCTGGTGGTTACCTTCAGGGAGGTGGACATGGCGTGTAAATATCATTTTCTTTGCGCGAGACACGCTCACTGATAGTCATTGACTTCTGTATAGCTTAACGCCCGCATATGGGCTTGCTGTAAGATACCACCTTCGTCAGTGGATCCGACTTAACTGACCACCCTGGAAATAGGCAGATAATGCTCTTGAATTCGAGGTAACTTCACTTCCTCTGGATATTCCACCAGGTTAAACTATTTGGGTGCAGGTTGTCACTGCAGATGGACAGATCAGAGTGGCGAACGAAGTCCAGAATTCAGACTTATTTTGGGCTCTTCGTGGAGGTGGTGCGGGTAATTGGGGTATTGTCAGTGCGTACTAATCTAGATGGTCCTTGTGTTGTCATCCTGATTTCTGTAGCCTCTGCCACTGTTCGGGTATACCCACCCGTTGTGATCGGAGCTTCTATCCTTTCCGTCGCACCCAGCGCATCCCAGAACGCGACTGCTCTTGGTATTGATTTTATTAACTTGATGGCCAAATATCAGAACGCCTGGATCAACACGGGTATTGCAAGCACCTCCCTACTGTTTCAGAATCAATACACTCTTGTATGTATTGCCGCTTTTTCAGCCCTTTGGTCCGTTAATGACACTGCAACATCAGTTGAACTTTTGGCCCACCAGCGCTGCTGATGTGTCTGACCTCTATCCCTTCTTCGAAGAGCTCAAGAGTCTTTCCCCAAACTACACGATAATCTCGAATACGACGTCTGCGTCAATGTTCCCCACTATTAGCGCCGCCGTCGGGAAGTTCCTGGGACCCCTCTATGAACCGTCCATCCAATACGGTGCCTCGTACCAACTCTCCTCTCGTCTCATTCCCCAATCTTGTATTGATCCATCTAACCACTCTTCCATCGCAGCTGTTTCCCAGGCAATCTGGAAAGGACTGCAGATCGTCAATGAACCACTCGGGTCAAATGGAGACGGCTTATTTGGCAGTGTTCCAGTCGTGATGTTGGGTTACATGCCTGCGGCAACAGCCAAACTGGTGAACAATACCGGTGCGAATCCGGGGATGTATTCAGCCGCATGGCATGTCATGTACAGTGTGTAAGTGTTCGACCTCTTTTCTCGTGAATCATCCAGGTTTCAAAGCAAGGTTGATTCGAACAACGACCCTCATTGTTGCGTAGGCAATCGACGCTCGGGGTCAACGCGATGACAAACTCAAAGATCATGACTGCCGTTCACGATGCCGTCTCGCCATTGACCGCTTTGGGAATCAAGAGTAGCTATCAAAACGAAGCGGATCCGTTCGAAGAAAACTGGCAAGAAGGTGCTGCGACCTTCGCTTTTTTTCTTTTTCCTGAAGAAGTGTGCTAACCATTTGTCAACTCCAGCCTTCTTTGGGTACAAGTATGCAGAGCTGTCGGCCATCAAGCAGAAATACGATCCCGACAACTGTGAGTTGATACCTGGTTTGCTTCGAGGGATGATATTAACGGATAGTGATAGTCTTCACAACATACAAAGTAAACCCCTCCCTTGTGATCTCAGTGACTTGTTATATTCATTATGTTCTCCAGGGTGTCGCTTCTGTGACAGATCTTCCTACATACCAATGCTACGCGAACAAAGAGCAGGAGTTGCTCCAGCAAAATAAACCACAAGTTAATACGTCGTTCGAGTTTGTTGAAGAGGTACTTCATTGGGTGCTCCCCTGGAGCATGATGTAGTTTGTATGGCACATCGGTCTCAACCTTGTAGAAAGCTTGAGAAGCGGAATAGCGTTGTAGCCATTACATAATTTGTCTTACTGAATTACATCAGAGCCCTTATAAGTTGGTGGTCCAAAAGCAACGCTGTCGCATGCCAGTGGAATTTTTACATGGTTACCGCTTGGACAGGAAGTATTTTCGACTATCTCGGATCCGATTCGCTTCACCAACAGGCTGCGCGTACATTCCATTCCATCAGAATTTTTATGTACATACCGTCTCTTGGAGCGCATAATCACCTCGTCCGAGTTGATCAGCCAGGATCATCTTCAGACATGAGGCAGCCGTAAGTATAATGGACTAGACCATTCTGTCGGCGGTCCATTTCTTACTCTGATTGCTCTCTATGGTTGCCATCCACCCCTCTCCAGTCGCTCAATGTCCCGTACGTCCTCCTGGTCAACTTGAACCTTCGATGTCTCGGGCAATGTGCCCTGTCTCAAATGGGCAAATCGATCCCCGTAATAACATGCCGATCGAGAGTCAAGAACCAGCTCCTGGCCAATTCAGTTATCTTTCTACGAGGAGAGCGATCTCTTCCATCCCACGCTCTCCCAATTCGACGTATGGTCATCAAACTAATAGTGAGTTTAGGCCGCAAATTCCTCCTTTCCTTCCTAGCTAACCTCTCCCGTCAGCGCAAGAGAACTGGGAATACCCTTCACCCCAGCAATTCTATAATGCACTGCTCCGCAAGGGCTTCAATATGCGAGAGAGACGTATTGCACCCATGGTCCACCTCCACAACAAACTGAACGAAGATGCTTGGAAAGAGGTCCTGCGATGGGAATCCCGCTTCCACGGAGGGTACGGACAAAGAACTGTTGCGATTCTGAATGCTCACTCGCTGTTACTAGAGAAACGGAAGCAGCCAAGCTTGAGCTCGCGTCGTTTGCAGGTATTCATGGCCATCTTTCTAACAAAGCTCGTTTTTATCAACTGGGGAGACGATTTTTCCCTTCTTATTTCACGTATGCGTCTTTTGTTTGATATCGAGCGCAAAAATGAGCTTCGTCAAATAGGCTACCCGACCCTTTCGATCGACACGACTGGATCGTCCGTCGTCTGCGGACTGGGAAGATGGCCCGATATGTGATCGATTACTATGGGATCAAACATCCGCGAAGAGAAACGGAGCTCGTCATCGATGCTCGGCCGGCACTGGATAGCTTTGATAATGCGAGGATGAGAGTCATCGCGCTGATAGGTAGGATACTCTCCGTCCTTGCGTCGGCGGCTACCAAAGTCCCCACTGTGGTGGGGGGATTAGTTATGTGCCTACTAGCTGTCGGGATTTCTGTGTATTTCTGTATATTTGTATCTGCAATTTGAACGCTGTAAACTGATACGTCATCGATTTAAGCCGTTCCTTTGTAAAATCACGATAGAACTGCCAGTGGCTTCATCCCTCAGTCGGTCTTTCAAGTCATGTTGAATCTTGATAGCCTATCGGATAAGTGGCCATGCCTCCAGGGTGAATGAGAGATGCGAGATGTCACCGGTCACCACTCACACATACGCATACTGGTATGAGATCATCGATCGTATGTGTTCTTTGTGAAATGATCGAGTGGTCAGAGAACGTCGGCATGGTTTACGTAAACGTGCTATCCCGCAGGAATCACCCTCGCTTGAATCACACACGTATCGCCTTGTCCGATGGGCGCGCGGCTCAGTACGGAAATTGCCTCGCGCACGCGGCTGCGGCAGATATGTAGGATAATTTTCAATTCTGTGTCTCACATTCATGCTTGAAACTGTATTTATCTCGCCCTATACCGTTTCCCTCGCCTTGGTGACAGACATTGCGTCGTGTTCGAATGACACTGCTGTTCCTCCTAGCACAGATATTATAATGGCCCCAATTATCAAGTCAGTAAATGGACAATGGACGATCCCTTCACAAGTTGCCGCCGAGCACCGTGATTGACACCCTTGATACCAGTCACATCAAATCTCCCACGTTCATTCAACAGGTACTAATGATGTCAGCCTTCAAGAGCTTGAGCGAGCACGAACAAAGAACGTCCTCATCCTCCATAATCACAACCAATCGAAACGTGAAAATGATCTATGACGCAATGACAACGGCCTGCAGGTAGAGTTCGCCGACGGTAATTTGACCAATCGTGCTATGATGCTACCGTTCACGTTGAAGTTTTCTTTCAGCTCGTATCGCACTCACACCAGTCCTTTCATCCTTTGTGATGAGCCTTTTACCTGTTCCCCGAGCTGTCATATCGCAAGGTATAAAGTCACGGTGAGCTTCGACCCCAGTGTACTCAGTGTCAAGTACTCATCGTAGTTCCTCATCCGCGTCATGTCGCACTATCTCAACCCTCTCCACGCTCCCGTGCCTTCAGAATTCCATTCCCAATATACTTCCTTGTGCCATGCCAATCCGCCATTGGAGCCCCCTTTCCCAACGTCGCTTCCTCCATCCTTCAAGCGCGTTCCGCAAACCCCACTATCGATCTCATCGCCCTGTCGGTCCGGTTCCCGCGTGCCCATCATATTCGAGTTGATCGGAGCTCCTTCCCGTGGCCTTGGGATACCCATGCGAGAACTGGTAGTCCGATCAGGCGGTGCTTTGGAACGCATGATTGTGGACGCCAGCGAGCCCGTAGGATACCTAATGTCCGGTCCTACCGGAATCCGTCAAGTCACGTTGAGAGTGTTGGTAAATATTCGCGCTTTTCGTTCGTTTCCGAATCCATGTTCTGACGCCGAGATGGACCATCCAGTGGCCAGGCTACGAGCACGTGCATTGGTCTCATTCTCTCGATCTATTTTCGTCTGCCGGTCCAGTCACGCGTGGCCAGCTTGCTGTTCAGATTGCTTTCGCCTTTTCCTCATACGTTTCTGTGAGTCCTCCTCACTGATAGCTTCGTCCCCAGCTGTTCATTCCCGTTGATACTGCATTAGCAAATGGCAACTCAGACGCCTTCGAGCGCTGCCTCCTGGCGTTTAGGGAGCCGTAGTACGGGAGGTATAGCCTTTGAGCGTTTGGTGCTTATTGCACTGTGGAACGCTTGTGATGATCATTGGATGGCAGAAGTCTACATCGACTCCCGCTGACTTGTACTTTGCTTGGACTTCCGATTCCCCTTCTTTTCGACTTTCGATCGTGCAGTACCCTACGTTGTAACGTTAATGTTTCCTTTGCCATTTCGTTCGCTATAGCTTATAACACAGCCCCTATTACTTCTGGATGTTCTGACAGGCGCCAGATCTAATCATACATCGCAGTGATGGACTACCGATGGAGCTGTGCACGCATGTTCAGGAACTTTCCCCCGGTAATAGGCCCACACTGGCAGGGATTCATAATTAGGGTCCCTCTTGAGTACTAGGCACTATGACTGAGGGGCAATGTCGGAACTGCTTCGATACGATTCCATGCTCCAGCTGGCTGTACAGTACCCCAGTTTCTGTTGCATCCGTGTTCATCTTCCTCGCGAAAGAATTACATACTTTCATTATGGCCCGGTATACCCGGTCTCAGGATGCTTAAATGCTCCTGCCCTATGTCGATTCAGGAAGAACTCCCCTCGGCATCATGGCAGAGCGTCCTGAACCGTGGACGAATGACACCCTTCCCATTCCCACCTTACAACGCACTCCTTTGCTGTCGAATAGTCACGGACTCGGAGATCCCATGCGCGCCGTCAAGAAGACGCTGGCATTCAACGTGGAGGACTCTCGCCCTCATCCAGGTGTTCAGAACAGCAATATCCGCCGTGCTATATCACACCGTATCTCTCGAGTAGCGACGACGACGCTCGGACGGAGTATTTCCGAGTCCCTGCGTCGTGCACGCAGCGCGAGTCCGAGTCAGCGTCGCATCCCAGACGGTAATGTCCGGATTAGGAAATCGTATGTCAAAGATGACAGCGGATGTCCTTCGGATTCGGTTTCTCCACCTCCCGCAGATGCACGTGTCTCTTCTGCCAACGACTTTTCCAGTCGTTTTGCACCTGCATACGACTACGACCTGGCCATGCAGATAGAGGCAGTAGAGCAGGAGAATGGAAAGTCTGGCGTCGCCGAGGTCCCTGTACCTGCCTTGCTCCAGCAGGGGGTCCCCATGACCAAAGTCTCTGCGAAAACTCAAAAGAGCTATCTATTCAAGCTCGATGCTGATCAGGGGCAGATCATCTGGGAATCCAAGAAATTGAGAATCAGTATGTGCTTTTTTTTCTCTCCCTCGGTCGGGTGGTTCGTGAAACTCACTTCTTGGCCTCCCACCCTTGAACAGTTCCCATCGAGAACATCAAGGAACTCAGGTCTGGAGCCGACGCGAGATACTACCGTCAGCAGTTCCAGCTCGCACGCGAATACGAGGATCGATGGATTACTATCATCTACACGCTAGACGGACAGTACAAGACGCTCCATTTGATCGCTTCGTCGTTGGACTCGTTCCAACTTTGGGACATCACATTGAGAAAGCTCTACGCAATAAGACGGGAACTCATGATTGGACCTGGAAACGAGGAAATTCGACAAGCGGTCTGGGTAAAACAGTGTTGGAAGTCGGCCGGCGAAGAGAACGACCAACGATTGTCTTTCGAGCAGGTGGAGAAGCTGTGCAGACGACTGAACATCAATTCGTCTCAGGAGGATCTCATCCGGCTATTTATGGTGAGGTAGTTTGATGTCGTATTTCCCTTTTGGTTAACGATGGTTGGTCTAGAGCGCAGACTCGCAAAACCGTCACTACCTCGACTTCGCCAACTTTCAGACATTCGTCAAGCTTCTCAAAGCTCGCCCTGAGATTGAATTGTTGTACAAGAAGTTGTGCTCAATGAATGACGGAAAGTTAACGTTTAATGTGTTTGACTGCTTCATGCGAGATACTCAACATGTAAGTGCTCCGAGATCTTCGTTTCACGGGGCTGACCTGCTTCAAGTCAGGTTTCAAGCTACATGAGCTCCAGAACCTTTTTGTACGTTATACAAGGACATCTAACGGTCAAGGTATATCGCCTACCCCAGATCTTGCCAGTCTCACGATGTCTCTGGATGCTTTCACTGCATTTCTCTTGTCATCTGATAATTCGGCCTTCACGGGCCAGAGTGGGAAAGTCTATCAGCCAATGACACACCCCTTGTCGGACTATTATATATCCTCGTCGCACAATACATATCTAGTTGGAAATCAACTCGTCGGATATAGTACCATTGAAGGTTACATCCGAGCCCTCCTGCGCAGTTGTCGTAGTGTTGAGCGTATGTTTACTTCCTCTTCATACTTTGCGTACGCTGACCCCGAGCTCCAGTGGATATTTACGATGGAGAACATGAGCCTGTGGTATTCCACGGCAAGACCTTGACTACCAAAGTGTCCGTTCGTGAGGTCTGCGAAGCGGTCATGAAATACGCTTTTGTAACCTCACCTTATCCGATAATCATCTCAGCTGAAATTCATTGCTCGGTTTCCCAACAACAGTTACTCGCTAGCATTATGCACGAGGTCTTTGGCGAGGCGTTAGTCAGTGCGCCGCTCCCAGGGAAGCCGTTGTCTGGGCCGCTGCCGAGCCCCGAGGACCTCAAGGGTCGAATCTTGTTGAAAGTTGGTGTGCTCTTCAGATGGCATTCTCGTAAGCAAGTTGCTGACCCACGTCGTTGCAAGGCAAAGAATCTCTACGTCTCAGAGAATGAA
>JBBPOE010000068.1:0-66665 GCA_038091295.1 Tylopilus felleus | reverse complement strand
TGAATGCAGGACCCTAGCTGCGTCATTGAGGTACCACCGGGATACGAGGGTGATGAAAGGGCGATGAGTAACCAACGGTAGAGGCGGACGAACAGAGTGAGTATATGATCACTCTGTAATGACAACCTTGTTCTATCAGGAAGATGCTCAGCCGGTTTCGATCTGAATGCCAAGCATAGGCATACTTTATAGAAAGCCACGTGGCCCTTGATGTGGGCTGCCTTGGAAGAGGGCTGAGGATAATACCTTGCAAGGCAAAGATAAGAATCAGGCACGGGTGGACGTGAACCCAACGACTGACCATGCAATGTCCTGGACGCTCTTTCCGTCGACATCGGCAGAATAATACGAGGCAGTACTGTGATTACCCGGATTAAATACGAAACATGGTTCTGTTCAATCATATGGACTCAATACCCCTTCCACGGACAGACGGTGCTAAGTAGGAGATGAGCGAGAGCGAGGTTTCAAGAGGCGGTGTACGTACGTGGTGTCTGAGCTTGAAAGATTGGTCTTCTTCACTGTGTCTGGCGGGAAGTAATAATTACCCTCGAGGATGACTGGCGTTTCGCTGTCTGCGAGCACGACATTGTTGACGAGCACTTTGACCATGACGGATGAGTTGAACTGTGTTGCCCGTCTGAGCCGCATCATCCGGGTCGAATCGGCAATAGCCGGGATAGTTCGGCTATTGGGGGATGCTGACTGGCAGCGACGAGGACGACTGACTCCGTCAAAGATAAACTCGCTTGCCAAGTATCCCACAACGCAGCCAACCCCGCTTGGCGGGGACGAGCGATGGAGAAAAAATGGACCGCAAACAGCATGATCGGTGTGTGTCTCTCTCTCTACTTCCCCTCCTCGCTTCCCACCGACGCGCGGATGCCCAGCTGGCGCTGGAGGTGGTCTCATTGCCAGCATAGCCACCTGTCCACTCGACGTCGTCAAAACCAAACTACAGGCACAGCGAGCAGTCCATGGTCAGCCAGGCTACCAAGGCGTCCTCGGTTCGTACACACCCAACCTCATGTCCGACTCCGTATAGTTTATCTTTTTTTCACGGTCAGACATCGTCAAGACGACGTTGAGACATGACGGTATTCGAGGCATGTATCGAGGCCTTGGTCCAACTATCCTCGGGTATCTTCCCACATGGGCCATTTACTTTGCGGTCTATGATGGCATCAAGCGCCGCTTCGGTGAGCCTCCCCTCGGAGAACCCCTGCCGCCCGGGAGAATCTACCCTGCAGCCCACCCCAAGGGCTACCAGCCTGTCATGCGAGACCACCCATGGACACTTCATATCCTATCCGCCATGATCGCTGGCGTGACCAGCACAACGTGTACGATGCCATTTTGGGTCATCAAGACTCGCTTCATGGTATGCACCGTCCCTTTTGCCCAGCGCTTCCAGAACCAACCCACTCACCCCGATCCACCTCAGACACAATCTCGACGAGAAGTGAGATATAGACACACGTTCGACGCTGCCCTCACGATATATCGCACCGAGGGCCTCCGTGCATTCTACCGTGGATTATTACCCAGCTTATTGGGTATCGCTCACGTTGTCGTCCAGTTCCCACTGTACGAGCAACTCAAAGTATGGGCACGTGCGTCGTGTGACCCTGATACGATTTTTGATCGATGACTAAACGCGCGTTCATAGAGGGTGACTCGACGGTTCCCCTACGCAGTGGTACTATTCTTCTCTGCTCTGCGATAGCTAAAATGACTGCTTCGGTGGCGACATACCCCCACGAAGTCGTGCGGACACGCCTTCAGACACTCCGACTACCCATTGCGGAGGATCTGTCATCCGATGGCATGGTCAAGTCGCATACGAAACGAAGCGTCTTATACATCACCCGCAAGATTATACAGAAGGAAGGCTGGCGTGGCCTATACAAAGGGTTGTCCGTCAACCTATTTCGAACCGTGCCAAACAGCGCAGTGACCCTGTTATCGTGCGTTATCTGATACAGTCGATCGTAGCGACGCCGTTGACGTCAAGATGTAGATACGAACTACTCATGCGTCATTTATCCTCGCGATAACGCGCGCGAGCAGTTGATCCTTGCCCGTGCTCGGTCCATACCACACCAGAGACTTACATTTTTGTGACTCATCCCCCGATTAGACGAAACCAAACTTTATATATGCTCACTGTGCAGTACCTTGTTCGGACAAGTCATCCCATCGCTTTACATTTAATTTATGTCTTTTCGCAATCGCATTTACGCGCCATGGGCTATTTTTATCCACCCTGGAACGGTCACACAGCTTTGATGATGCCATGGAATAGCCACCGGTTCCTCGACTGGACGCCGGGGTGCCCTCGTCGAGATGTCCAGGGGGAAAAAAAGACGCGTTTCGTGTGGTCATTGTGTCACACCCGTCGGCCTTTGCGAAGCGTCGTCGTTGAGACCACCACCGCCGCCATCAGAAGCGTATCTTGAAATGAATTGCAGGTGGTGCTTCTATCTAGCGTCGGCCCGGGGCGCAGCTAGAGAGGGTGCATTCAAAACGCGTCCAAACGGTCCGTGCGTCGTCGTGTGCGTTCCAGGAACGCGCGTCAGACTGCACAGCCACTTGTCGACATCAAACACTCCGCCGAACCCGCCGGACAAACATGTCTTGTCCGCGATGAGTCGACACACCATGCCTGCAACCTCGTTTGAACGTGTGCGGATCGGTACGGTCGCGCTCAGCTATCGGACAAAGACGACGCCTCGATCTGTGTGCTGCAGTCCTTTGGCTCACACCGACCCTGGTCCGTACAGGCAGATGTACATATCCTCCAGGTATGATACATTCTGTCCAGGCATTTCGGACGCGTGTGACTCGAGACATCTTGGTGCCAATAGGACGGACTTGTTCTACGAGCGGAGAAGACTGCCTTTTCCTTTCGGGGGATCCAACTGATAGCTCAAACGGATCGGAATAGGGTTTAAAAAGAGCTGACATAACTCCACGCTTCCTAGCGTCCCCCCAGACAGTCTCCATACATCTTTTTTTGTTGTATTTGTCATGCCATCGTCATTAAGAAAACAAAAAATGTTACGATGTCGTAATGTAAATGTGAATCCCTTTGCCCATATACGCGAAGAAAACACAAAAAGAACACCAAAAAGGAAAGGTAAAGTGAGAAAAGAGTCAGTAGGAAGAAAAGAGGAAAGTGTTCATCGTGTCCGTCTCCCCGAGGATCAGCCGTCCGTCCAGCGTCCGTCCACACGCAATGTCAGATGGTAGTGAGAAGCGAGCGTGGGTGGCCCCCGAGATGGGAGCGGGAGGTATGAAAAGCGTGCACGTGCTATGTCGTCGGCATGGGGGGTAAATTGTCCAGCAGTGTATAAAAACAAGTCGTTGCTTGGCTGATGCAATGAACGGATAAGCCCAGAGGCTTGATGGGGCTACTGGAAAGTGGTCGTTTGGATAAAACTCGCAAGGACATGGGTCCGCACAGAAAAGCACAAGGTAATTACCGAAAAGCGTGCGAACGGAATAAGGACAGTCTGCAAACAACGGGACTGACCAGCGAAAGCGTAAAAAGCGGCAGCTGTGTAATTATACTGGTCAGAAAGCGGGAAGCAGCAAAGACGTGCAACACCACTACGCGCCACGAGAAAGAGCGACAACAGGAGGAGAGGCTGCAACGCAGACAAAAGGTATCCGAACAACGTTTCAACCACAATGAGAACCGAGCTGCAAATAAAATAAAAAAGTGAACGCGTACAAGAACTCCTGAGCTAGTGATGTTGCGCGGTATCACCAGCATCGCTCAGGGTTTCCACTCTAACTCCTCTTGACGAGCTAACACTCCGGATATCCCTGCCTTCTTCGGCCAATTCGCGATTGATCAATGTGTCTTCCCTCCTCTCTTCGGGTTCTTCTATGGGTACATCCGCAAATTCAGGCTTTCGTAAAGCCTTCCTAAACGCATCCGCCATGATCGCTGCATCAGCACCCGAGAAAGGTCCTTGATCGCCGGCCGAATGCGCTCTTGAAATCTCCGAAACACCGTCGGGGGATACAATCGAAGAGGGTCGGTGTTGCTCTGAAGAAGTTCGCCCGCCGCCTCCGACCACCGCACCCGCGAGTAATGGTAGTTGCGGCGAATTCGAGTTTTGTACATTTGCTATCATGGGTGATGACGAGCCAATAGACCCACGGTGGGCGAGTCGCTCGCGTTGTCGTAATCGTCGCATGACCAACCAAACGAGAGCCCCTCCTGCAACGATGGCGAGAAATCCTAGCACCACAATGACCGCAATGGCCCAATGTGGGAAGGGCGAACTATCACTAGCTTGTTGGATGCTAACAGAGTGAGAGGCTGATGCCGATGCGTTTGATGCCGATGCCACCGAAGCAGTTGACATGGACGAGGCAGTGGAAAGGCTGGAAATCGAGGACTGTGACATCGAAGCGACTACTGAATCTGCATACGTTGTTTCTGCGTAGAAGGAATTGTCAGGAGCCAAGGTATTTGGTACGTCGACCACACATACGCATTGCAAAGAAAGTAGGGTTCGTTGTTTGCGAGCCATCGAGTCCGTTCTGGTTCGTTATGACCCAAAAGAATGGATAAGAAAAGTTCCCGCTGTTTGGTTGCCATGTTGCACCTTTGTCACCAAACCAACTGTCATTGACCGGTAAGTTGAGTTCGCCCGCTGTGCCGGTGGGATTGGTGTAACCCAGGACACTGAACAATACCTCTGCGGTATCGCCATTGCAAAGGTATATGTCGATCAAATTGTTCTGATCAATTTGCGGACGCCGACTGTTCCCTGGGAGGCGGTGGGTATACCGACGCGATCACACACACGATGACTTACAGACGACTGCTGCCCATTGATGTTGGAGAACTTGGTCACCTGCGGTGGGATAGCACGTCACATTATCGTTGTTGGCGTAGAGTTGGCAGTCGATTTTTGCTTGATCTGACGAGACGGATCGGACGTGTCATCAGCGAAATGAGGAAAGCAAGGGGCGTGTCTGAGCATGGGGTTGACGCACCGACTGCGGAAGTGTCCGAGATAACGGTGTTCTGTCTCTTGGTGAACGATGGTGTAGGGAGTGGTGATGGGTTTGGAGGGTCAGGTTTTGATGAAGTGGCCGTTGGTGCAGGCCAAGGCGAGTTGTCAGATGGACCTGGGTGCATTACGAGGGATCGGAAGATGAGATAAAATAAAAGATTTGCGGAAGCTGAGTCTAGGTTTGAACGAAGACTGTGTGACGAGGGAAAGCGGGGTCGAGCGACGGCGAGATGTTATGAATTCGGGAGGAATGTCGGGGGGATTGACGTGGTCGGGAAAGGAAAGGAAAGGTGGCTCGTTGACGACGTCGTGCACGACGGGGACGATGCTGTCGGGGACGGCAGCGGCGACGACGACGGGGGGAGCGACGACGAGCAAAAGGGAGACGGAGAGCGACGAGTCGAAGGACACTTGCAGCGTTGCAAAAGCGAAACCGAGAATTCTCCCAAAGACCCCGAACACCCAAAATTAGGTAATAGTCCGGTGACCCACGTTATTCATGGCTCGAATTTGGTATCGTTGAGTCATTTTTGGCAGCGTCACATCACGTGGGATTGTGGTGTCCGGGGACATGAACGTGTTCAAAGATGGCCAACTGCTGACCTCGATTCGATTGTGCAGTACGGCGTGATTCGCCGCGTCACGCTAAATGGGGGTACTCGACGTCAACTTGATACGCAACTCGAGTTTGAACTAGCCTCACTGCCTTCTCCGCCGTATACTACCAGACCAGAACGACGATGGAGATATTTGTTGTATTTTTCCATAGCCAGATCGTTTGGGAGAATCTGTACCTACGTGCCGCAGACGCCGCTGCGTCAAATGTCGCCGAGGATCTGTACGAGTCACCGAAATTGAGTCGTTCGAGACGGGTCGTCTCCACCGCAGCGCTGACAGACAGCCGGGTTGACGCTCAGCGTGTCCATGATGGCGCATGTCGTTGCCTATACAAGTGTCTGTCTCTGTTGCCGCCGTTGACCAGTGCCCAATCTACGCAATGCCCCGACATCACCCACATGAGCACAACGCTACAGACCACGGCGGTGACGACGAGGACGAAAGCCCAATCTACACCACGCGTCGCGCCAGAAGCGCTCTCGAGCTTCAACCACCTGCCACGACCTCCACGCGTTTTGCTGCCCACCTCCCTCGCGCAACTGGCCTGTCCGCCCTTCTCGGAGAAAGCGTCGGCTGGCGAAAGCCAAAGATCATCCAGATCACGACTGCACCAGGCCAGCTCGGTGCCGGCGAGACAGAGACCGAAGCGGACGAACCAGTGAGCACTCGCATGACTTCATTCCCCTCGTGCCACCCTCGTTCACTAAAACGTCATTTTTACCTACGCTTTTACTCAGCCAAACCGCCTTCCGACGACCCGCATCATGCCTGTTTCAGAACCTTTGGTCCCACCCAGCGTCGTGACCATGTTGCTCTTCGAATCCTCCCGCCTCTTGTCCGTCGTCCCCGCGGCATTCGGTATATTGGTCAACGCCTGGTGTTTGTGGTGTCCACCCGGCTACTCGTCCACGTACGGCCCCTCGGATCCCACCCCCGAGCGAACCCAAGCATGGGGCCGGCGATGTCCGCCAGACAGGGGAGATTATTTCATCGCCATCCTGTGGGTACGTCGCCTCACTTCCTCGTCCACGTCATCCTCCCCCATCCAATACACGCTGGCATCGCGCACGCGCACACTCCGCAGGCACTCTTGACCGCACATCAGTGCCTCAAGCTGACCACCGGCCTCTTACACCGCTGGCGCGCTTACTACTCCCCCCTCTCCACCCTCATCCGTCTCCTCGCACTCCAAGCCATCTGCTGGCCCGCCACCCATTTCACCCTCGACATCGTCGGCAGCCTCGGTACCAACACCGCGTTGGGCGACGCCCGTGTCACCGTGCTCGAGAGCGCCCTCCTCCGGTGGACGACCGCCCGTCCGGATATATGCTGGGCCGTCATCGGTACGACGACGTGCGTCTCGCGGAGCATCCAGATATGGGTGACGAGCAACCTGTTGTTGTCGACGAGCTCGGGCACGCGAACGCACCCCACGTCTGCCGTTCCAGATCGGCCGAGACCGAGGAGGTCCATCGGCGGGGAAGAGACCCGGAAACTCACGGGAAGGAAGTGGGACTGGGGCATCGTGGGACGCAAGTGCATGCTCCCCGCAGGATGCTTGTATGTCGTGATGGCGTGGATCGGAGCCTGGAGGAGAGAAGCCAGAGGTTGCTGAGGCGTCGCTGTACTAATGCCGTTTTATGGTCTTCTTCGTGCACGCGTTTTCGATGTGATATGCCCTTTTTTTTTACCTATTCGAAGAGGCTTTGCAGTCACAAAACGTTCAATACATGGCATTAATATTAGGCCTAGGGATGAGCAGCACGTTACAAGCAAAAGTACGTCATATGTACGACACAGCAAGCCACGAACGCGTAAATAGAGCGCACGTCCGAGCCCGAATTCGATCAGCAAAGGGATTCAAATGTAAAACATGGACCCAGCCAGATTCGGATGCACACCATTCCCCCACGCCTTCACAGCAGCATCATACACCCTCTTCTTCTCCTCATCCTTGTCCTTCGACTTGCCCTTGGACGTCGTCGTCGTCTTGTCCTCGGAGACCAAAAACTCGTTCAGGTAGCACCGTCCGCGCTCACACGCGAGATCGGCATAGTACGCCGGCGGTATGAGACTGACCGACCGGGTGGCGCGCGCATACAGGTAGCTCGCCATGTTGATGCCCTGCTGAACCTCGTCCGCGCCGAGCTTACTTTCGTCGTACACCACCGTGTAGTGCGTGGGCTTCACGTGACCTTGTATCCCCGAGTGCGCTTGGAGATAAAAGTCGAAATCGAACCTGCATAAAGAAAGGCGATGAGAGCTCGATGGGAACAAGATACGTGGCACGTGTACGTACACTGCAGTGATGCCCTGGTCGACCACCGTCCCTGGACGTGTGTTACCGTTCTTGTCCGCGGAAGCGTCGCCTGGCCAGTTTCGGACATGGTGACGCTTGCCGCAGATGATGATTGTCAACAGAGGTCGGTAAGGTTTCCCCTGGGGTCCACCCTTGGGCTTCACTCGTCCAAACGCGTCAATGATCTTGGGAAGCTCTTCTTTGATGACGGCGTCGAATTGTCCCTACGACTCATGGTCAGCAAAGCACTCTAGAATGCAGGATGAAAATGGCGCACCTCGGACACGCCGTCCCGGAACACGTATACGCGGTCAGGAAGGGTCCTGCTGACCTCCTGATATCGCAACAAGCGTTCGATCATCATCTCGGCGAGATCCGTGATCATCTGCAAGGCAAACACGTCAGGCCAAAGTCATTCATCAGTTGTGTGCGGCACAATACACACCTCCTTTCTCGATGCCTGGCACTTCAAACTGGCCGGGAATTGCGCAAAATTGCTGTCCACGCTTGCCACGACGGCGGCGATGGACGGCGTGCCCTCGGTGCTGCCAGGCCCAGGGTGAGTCACGTCCATGCCGACCAGCATCGTCTTCTTCTTTGTCAGCCACTGCAAGTTCCTGTCGTCCAACTTGTGATTGACGCCTCCCAGCTTCGTGTTCACCTTGAGCGCGACGTTGGAAAAGTACTGATCCTGCTTCTTGGGATCCGTAAGCACCTTGTTGGAGAGCATGTGCACGGTGTGGATCCCCAGCTCGACGTCACAGATACGTTTGATGCCGGGATAGATGTAGTTGTCGCGCTGGGACAAGATGACGAGCATAAACGACGGCGCTCCCCGTCGCTCTTGGTTCTCCCGGATCAATGACTTGATCCGCGCGAGGGATTGTTGTCGACCGGGATCGGTGGCAGGATTGACCAGCTGGACGTTCAAGAGATTGGGTTGGCTGTTGGGATCGATACCCGCCATCCCGCTCCGCTGGCATTTTCCAGCGAACCCTTGCCAGAGGTCAGTTAGCCTAGGGTCGGTCGGTCCCTGAAAGACAGGACGCTGCTCCGTGACCGCAAGAATCCACCACGACTTGACGTGGCCACCGACGTGGAACTTGACGTCGAGGATGTTCCAGCTCCCGTTCTGTACCCTCGGCGGCTGGCCACCCTTGTAACTCAAACTGGGCGGCGGGAGCTCCCGGAACGGCACGCCGGCCATGTCGTTACTGACCCGGAGGCCAAAGTTATTGAGCGCCTGGTTGTTGGGGGTCAGCCCCAGCAACGGGAATCCCTGGTTAAGAATCGTCTGGGCGTTCTCCGGAGGACGCTTGCACGCGAAGCGGAGCATCTGCGTCGTCTGCTGGTCGTCCAGTTTGCCGCGGAATGGCTGTCCAGGCAGGATCTCGCACAGCTCGGGCGGTACAAGGATGGGGTGTTTGGCGTTTGGACCAGCGATGTTGACGACGGGCATCTCGGGGTACCTGAGATTGATCTTGTACTCTACAAAGAGAATAAACAAGTGAGCCAACGCGCGTCGCTCAAAGACAAGGTCCTACGTACTCCTCTTGAAATACTCCTGAACAGACACCTCCCCGTTGAATTCGTCGCACTGGAACCTGGTTTGCTTCGCGTTCGTAGACATGATATCCTTCAACGGCTTCGTCTGCTTATATCCCAAATGACTCGTCGTCACCTTGAGCTTCTGCGCAAAGCGGCGCAGCATCCCTCCTTTCGATTGCTGGTTGAACTCGCGGATGGCGTCGGCGAGGTTACCCGCCTTGTAAAACGCCGTCATGCACACCCCGACGTTGACCATGAGTTCTTTGTAGACCGGACGGGCGGACATGAAGAAACCCCTCCAGGCCTCGACCCCTATGGACAGCTCCATGGGTCGGCCGTCCGAGGGGAAAAAATATCGGTTCTTGGACACGCGCACGCCATTGCGGGACGCGTGGTGTTGTAGCACGAGATTGTACGCCCCGACGAGCGGGGCAAAGTCGTAATTTCGGGCCCCGCGGTCCCCGTTGGTAAAGCTAGAAACAATGGTCGGTCAGCGCACAGGCCACGTGCTCGCAATAGCACGCGTCTTACCTATCGAGTTCACTCGTCTGGAGCTCCTGCGTGAACGTGATGGAGATGGTATACGTCTTGTCGCGCGGGGTAGGCTGCTGCTGGCCCTCCTTGAGGAAGAGGATGGGCACGTCGAGCGGCTGCGGCAGCTCCTTGGATGACACGAGCCGCGCGCTGCCGTCGTGCGCGATGAATGGAACGTACTCTTTCCACCCCGGATGTGCGCTCTGCTCTAGCAACGTAAACAGACGCGCCCGGATGCTCTTGAGATCCGTCGTGGGCGCAATCTCGACGTGGTAGTCGTACACCACGCTCCCTTTGGGGAACTTGACGGCGAAAAAGTTGGCGCGGAGGACACCCGCTTTGCCGAGCGTCCCGAAACCGGGACGCGTCGGGCGCTTGGGGTCGTATTGGATCGACTGGAGCGTGTTGACAAGCGCGTTCAGGTTGGGGGACGAGAGACGCGGGTCAACAGATGGGGGACCTCCGAATACCCCGTCTCCAGAGGACCCCGCACCTGGTGGCCCAGCGCCTCCACCTCTACCGCCTCGAAATCCACCACCTGGACCACCACCGCTGGGTGGGTAGCCACTCGGGCTACCTCCTCTAGGCGGGCCACCAGGACCACTGCCGCCACCGCCGCCACGGGGCTGACCGCGACCACGGCCACGGTTACCGCTACCTCTCGGGTTGTTGCTCATGAAGAATTGGTAGTTGGGTTGGTAGTTGGGGTTGAAGAAGAAGACGTGGCGCGTCCGTCGAGGATTGTTCCGGTACTTATAGTGCTTTACGCGTGCCTCGTGTCTATGACTCGCTCTAACTCCATCGGAGTTCTCAGCCAATAGAAATCTCCACCCATTGCTGTGTCCTCGAACATTTAGGTATGAACCGAACAATCCAGAACGATGCATTGCAGATTTGGGGGCAGCATAGCCATGACACGTACAAGTCGCGATCATAAACGAGACCGACAATTACTCCACATGAGGGATATCACACCCAGCAGCGCGCGCAAGCCGTATGATGTTTTCAGCCTGCATCACGTCCACCCATCAGCGTCGACCACCTTCCTCTAATACGATCAGAGACAGACACACCTGTTTCAGCATGGGTGCATCAATCATCTCTTTCCCTCCACCTTCCATTTCAAGTCCGAAGGCACCCTTTTGATTGGAATGTGCGATATTCATTCGATGGAGAACCTTGACCGCACGGAGAACCTCTGCATTTCGAACCCCACACGCGTCCCCATATCGTTAGCGGAGTTGGAGAGATAGAACACATATATGAACCTCACCGTGGAACGTCGGTACAAAGGAGGAGTTAACCGTCGCTACCTGGTTTGGATGTATGACTTGCTGCGCGTCTCGATATGAACACGTCAGATCGAGGAGAACAAAGGCGAGCATACCTTTCCAGTAAAGCCCAGTCGCCTGCCATCTTCGCATTCCTCCCGCAGGTATTCCGGGTCCTTGTAATTCACGCAAACCTAGAACGGCCCAGTCAGACCCGCCGACATGGAGATCGAAGGGCATAGGGCCGTACCATATCAATGGCTTCCAGCCCAAACGCCTTGGCCGCGATCACGACCTGTGAACGCACGAAAAGCATTTCCTGTTTAGACGTCGTCCGCACCACAGACGTGTCCGCGCAGTCTGTACACGTAAACGAGCGTCACACAGTCGCATCGCGAGCAAGAACAGAGGGGCATACAATCCTCTGCAGCAAACTACATCACAGAGTGGCGAGACCGTGAGCACGTGCGTCGGCCTGACACGGGGAGAGTCACGGTGAACTCACCAGGAGCGCTGTCAACTCGCCGCCCTTGTCAGCCCCAAACTCGGACTTCCAGCTGGCAATGTCCTCCAAGGCCATGACCGAGCGTGCGCTCTCGATGCTCGCCACGATGCGCAGCGCAGCGGCCGAGGACCGATTCAAGTTCCGTATCGTACGCGAGACGTAGTGCAGATCGCGCACAGAGTGGATCTTGGGCAGCACGAGCGTGCCCACGCACAGATGTCTGAGCTTACCGCGCACGCGCATCAGCATCGCAGTTCCACTGCCAAAAACGAGACGAGGCACGTACAATCTCGGCGATGTCCTCCTCGAAAAATGTCGTACTGATATCGTTCAGTCGCACCGCGACGCGCTCGCTCGCAGGCAGGCTCTCCTCGGGCGTCCGCTGTCGTGTGCCTCCCTCGTCAGTACCTCACTAGCACGTCGAGTCGTCATAGAACCCACGGACGTGCAGGAATTTGCTTAGACGTTGTCGGGCGGCGTTCTTGTCCTGTAGAGTGGGCGTGACGCTGTCTTCGAGGTCGTAGATGACGACGTCGGGAGGGACACCGAAGTGGAGGGATTTCTCGAGCATGCGATCGGACGAGGCGGGGACTAGGGAAATGGGTCAAGCATAGTACGTAGTGTAACTGGTTGCGAGGAACAGACCATAGAGGTACGAGCGACGCAAGGTGGGCTCGCTGGTCGTGGTGGTGCTCAGCAGCCTCCGAGCGGCCTTGAGATTGGAGAACCTGGCATGTCGTGCCATGGCGTACGTAGCAACAGACAAAACTGGTATCCGTGAATTCATGCTCGCGATTGCGCGCAAGGTCGTCAAGACCGCCATGGTGGTGCTCCTGAAGGACGTGTGCTCGTTCCCACCCTGAGACACTGACATACGCCACGCCAAGTACAGTAGTATTACACGGAGATGGAGACGACGTCGAGCTATACATGAACGAGCATTCACTTGCCAATCAACCCCGTCCAATCATACTTGTCATACTTGTCCTTGAACTCGTCTATCCGATCCCTGTAGTGCCGGCGATCTATCTTCCTCGGTCGCATCCACCGCCTTGGTTCGACGTCCATCACGTTCCCAATGATCTCTGCCGCAAAGTACCTTGTAGCCAGTCCGTCAGCGCAAAGGGAACACCACACTGCAGGCATGGACCTACTTGGGGAATTCACCACCTCCTTTCTCTCCTTCGTCGAGCGCACCGTCTTCCTCTCCCAAAGCGGCAGACTCCCCAGTGCCCTCGATCACATGTCCATATCCACGTTCACCTTTATAATCAAATTGGATCATAAAGTAGGGCAGGTTGGGAACCATCGCGCGGCGGAATCCTCCAGGACGAGCGGAGAAATCAATGACCTTTTTGTGCTGAGACCATTCCGCTTCGGATGCTAATATCGATTCCTGTGGACCCATTTCACTTTCTGGAACCAGAACCTGATATGAAGCTATACCTTGAAGAATTGGGGGATGACATCATACTGTGCCCAGGGAAGAGGTACGCATTCGATGCATGTATGTCTCTGCCATTTGAGGCTAATTACCGTTTCATAGAATACAACACCCTTGTCTTCCTCCGCAAACATCTTCATGAGGCTCTTCATGAAATTCTACAAGTACCGTAATTAACGTGTCGAGAATGACAAGAGAGTGTACATACCCGAACTTCATCCCAAACGTCGTCATCAGCTTCGAGCATCGTCAAGTGATGCTGAATGGGAACAATGAGGCAGTGCCCATTCAGTAATTCCTCCGTGAGAGTGCACGAGAGGTAAACTCGGGTTCCCATTGCAATAACGGGTGCTTTGGGTGGCGAGTCATCTTCCCCGTAACAGAACTGACAGGTGGCCAAGGCCTTCTGGGTGCGTTTGTAATCTGTGACGCATTATTGAGCACAAGTATACCAGTCAAACAATAGAAGTGTGTACCGTTGATGGCGAATTGCCGCTTCATGGCATCGCTCCGCATTTTTTGCCTCGCGAGACGTTCAGCATTGTCGTCAATGTACTCGAGGTCATTCTTCAAGTGTGATAAATGTTAGGTGTACCAGTGAAGCAGTGGGGAGGACGAACCTCGAATTTGCCATCGCCCATTAGAGCCTTGGCGTATTGCGCGTCCAAACTTTTTTGGTCGGAGATACCTGCACCAAAACGTTCTTGACGCAACATCTCCCCGAGGGTAACATCGTCGTCATCGGCATTGTAGCGCACAATCT
Organism: Tylopilus felleus; assembly: GCA_038091295.1. NCBI lineage: Eukaryota > Fungi > Basidiomycota > Agaricomycetes > Boletales > Boletaceae > Tylopilus > Tylopilus felleus. The sequence goes on along the minus strand of JBBPOE010000068.1, from coordinate 52,647 downwards.
CGCCTGTCTTGGGGTCGCGAGTTTCGAACTAGAACATCTCGAATCAGGATGGTCCAAAGCAGTGAACGAAAAGGCGACCTTTTCTTTCTTCTTGCGGTTACCCGGGAGAGGTGCTGCATCGTCTTTGCCATGCCCTACGTCATACAAGCGCCCCTGCGCATCCAAAGTGGGCAACACCTCAACCTTGGTCCTTACGATCGGTTGTCCAGGTTCACCACGGGATTTCCGCAGCTGTTCCTCGTATTCTGCCTCGAGCTGAGCTGCATTCGGAGTATTCATGAGTTTCGCGCGCAATACCTGGGCTTGTAGTTTATTCAACGACGAGGGAGACATTGCGCGTGTGGTCGATGCGGCGGCGACGGAAGGTGTCATGACGCTAGGGACAGGTGTATGTGATTGCGCGAGCGGTGACGCTGCCTGGGAGGGTAGACGCAATGAGTCGAACTTGCGGTTCATGACTGGCTTCGCCGGCCCAGGCGCGGGAGAAGGGGTCGCTGGCGCGCTGTCGTCCGCGGTGGTCGGTCTACGGAACGTCGAACTGCGGCTCGACGCGCCGCTCGTACCAACGTCTGTGAACATGAAGCGTTTCTCGCCGCCTGCCTGGCGATCTTTGCCTTTGTGGCTGGTTTTCTGCGTGCTACGTCGACCTCCGCGCTCGTCTAGAATACGTCGTTCTTCCTTGGCCTCTTCAAAGGCTTGCATCGTGCCAAAGCGCTCGAGGGCGACTTCTTCGACCGACCGGTTTTCCTCCTCGACGGTTTCGTAAACTCGGCGCAGACGCATCATGCGCCAGCTTGACCCTGGCCCACCGGGTGTGATGGATTTTGGAGGTGGAGAACTTGCCTCGGTGGTAATGCCATGTCGCAGGTCCATGTTGAATTCTCGGTCGCTTACTTTTGGCTGCAACGAACGAGGTCGGCAAAACGTAGCTAGGAGCAATGGATAGAACACACCTTGTCCGGGTCCGGTTTGTCTGGCTGTGGCTTGCGCTTCTTCTCTGTTCCGAGGGAAGAGAAAAAGTCGACAGCCTCACCAGGAGTCCGCCCAGGACCGGAAGACTCTGCGTACCCGTCCGTGTAAGAGTCATCCCCTGTGGGGAACTGTTGTGCGAGGGGCCGAGAAGAGCTGGAAGGGAGAGGCGCATCAGAAGGGGGCAGGAGCATCCATTCGTCGCGCTGGAGTTTCGTTTCGGTAGTCATCGCCGGTGGAAGAGGCGGATCGTCTTCGGTGGCTAGTGCACGGGAGGTCAGCTTGAGACTCTCTGCAGTCGGTATGTCCTTTGCGAGAAGCTAGTAACCTGGCGTGAGCGTGTGCTGTACGAGATAAGGGCCATACGTACGCGCTCGCCGTCGATGTCGATGTTCTTCTCGACCCACAAGTCGTCGTCGTTGGGGTCATCGTCGGTGATGTGTACCGAGTCGTGAGTGCTCCGTCTGTGTTTTTTGCTCGAGTCGCCATGGGATGACCTGTGTTTCTTTCTTGAGGAGCGTTCTCCATCCTTGTCTCTGCTCCGTTTGGTTTTCGAAGACTCGGACGGCATGGTCAGAGCCAACCCTTATCGACCCAATCCGGAAATATCCCCTGACTGGTCTAGGCTTAAGTCGTGTCACACATGCAACAGCTGCCAGTAAGCTCACAGGGCAGATCTACGTTCATGATACCACCCGTATCTCGACCATTTGTAAACCAGGTCACGGGTGCTCAGCTGAGGATATCCCTCTGGGATAACTCGGAGCCCCCACCGAGTACCATGCATGGCAGACCAGACGATCTACCAGCCCATCCACACCGACGTCCTCCCCCGCCTCGACCATGGTGGCGAACGCTTGAACCAAGACGCTAGGAGATACATTCAAAGCTTCATGATATTTCATAGAATGCGTGCAAGAAAAATGATATCTATCAAATTCTTGATATATCTGCCGTGATGCGGTCTTTGGCCAGACCAGATCCTTGACCAGCGTACGACAACGTCACGTAAGTACCTTTGGACAAGAACGACGGGTTCACGACCATCGTGCTGTCTACTGCCTGGCGGGTCCATGAGTCCAACCGAAATCACCCCGTACGAACAGAAACGCGTACCTTTGAGAAATGCTTCAAGCGACTTGGGAGCACGAGCACGTCTGGTGCACATTCGTCTTCGCTCTCCACCAACCTGACCCCCTCCCAATGCGACACATCCAGGTTGACTTCATGCGCAACGTCCAACGGTGCAGGAAATAGCGGGTAAAAGCTGTTCAAAGCCTGTCAGACGATTCTTGTGTGGCGTACGAACGGGTCACCTTCGCTGTTGGAAAATATTACGCGCCAGATTGGACATGCCATCCGTCGCAGGCTCTGATTCTGGGACCAGCGGATCAACCTCGGGTGTCCGTCTAAAGAATTCCTCCTTGCGAAGGTGAAACAAGGTGTCGACGCTCGTCGTTGCGAATGAAACTCCATGGATAGAGAAGCGACAAGGGTTTGGAAGCAGGCGAACGCGCTATAACATGAGTTGTCAGAAAGAGGTTCTGGCGGCGTATACAATCGAACTCACAGGGTCCTTACTAAACTCAGGTTCAAATTCGCACTGCGGAAAGACGGAGTGGTCGCTGATTACATCGTTGATGCTTGGAACCAGCAGTATCGTGCTGCCTGGAGACTCGAGCAAGAAACTCTGGAGTCTCTCGGTAAACTGCCGTTCAAATAACCGCGTGGGCGCCTCGTCCATGTCTCCGTCTTTGACGCGCGAACTCGTTGCGTCGACAAAGGGCCCCATCTGGGGCACGGGGCAAACATCAGAGAAGTCTTAAAGTGGATAAACTTCGTACCAAGAGTATGACCGCAGGCTTGACTGTTTTCATCTTGTCAAGCAAGCTTACCCAAGGCTTATATTCCAGATCCGAGTCCAAGCTGAACGGTCCGCACGCGATACACATGGAAAACGCAGCGTTGGCGTCATTCGGTGGCAATGGTGGCATTTTGATGGGAGGCAGCTGGAATAGATACCAATCAGTCTCCAAGAAACTCTTAGGATGTGTGAGGGCATAGCGTACCGACAATATTTCTTCTACGAGGAAAAACCCACCTCCACCATTGCGACCACGTAGCGCGACGATTGCACCAGGAAAGAAGCTCATCCCACCAACGCCCTTGATGCCACCCCGCACCTTGGTTTCCGGAGCCAAACGTATGGGGACGCGCACGCCGGACCCCATCATACGCGAGGATTCCAGGACCAAAGATGACTCGTTCAGTTTTGCCCCAGACGCGGACACGTCTGCGTCATGGACTATCCGCCCGACGATGGTGGTCGTTTCCTGGCACGGGTTTGAACCATCCGCATAGTCGAGCAATGGAAAACAAACCTCTGTGGCAGCATCTGGATCGGCAAACTCGTCCACACGATAACACCTCTGAACGAGATCCGCAAACTCGTCGATGCGATCGTCCAAAGCTAATCCGTCGCGCCATCAGGTTTGTTCGTGAGGCTACGAAACACGATCAGCCCACCTTCGCTCCTCTCCGTCACTTTCTCGTACATGTATCGATCTATGTGAATCAGCAGACGTGCTGGGGGAGATCAACGTGCGGGCACTCACATGCACGGCTCTTCCGAGACTGCTCATCCAACTTTGGGCCCTGGAACACGACCTTGGTGGGCCCCGAGAAAGCGGAGGGTTCGGTCTTGACGATGCCCGACCGCGCAGGCAACGACCCGATCTTGAAGCCCCCACTGAGGCTGCTCCCAGCAGGTACATTCACCGCCCCGCCCGCCCTTCCCAGTCCGCGTCCAAAAGCAGGCCCAGCCGCGCTCCGCGCAACAGCCTCCTGCTTGGCGGCATTGAGCTTACCAAGCTCTTGCTGCAGTCTCGCCTTGAGATCAGGCACGGACTGGAGCGAAAAGATGGCGAGGGTGTTGGTGGTGGAGTAGGAGAGCGCTTGCCACTTGTAGGAGAGGTCCTCCACGGTGAGGTTGTACATTTTACACATGCTCATACCTTACTTAAACGCGTGGGCAGGTAGACGGGCGGAGGTCTCGAACGCGCTTACATTCTTTGACGAGGGTGTCGTCTGCGGCTACGGCCTCGCTAAAGTGCTGCGCGATTTCGCTGTGGTAGGCGTTGAGCGACATGATGGCAAAGAGACAAATCAATCGCGTCGCAGACGCGTTGTGTGTGAATGTGTGGCGATGTCCGTACGGTCAATGGTTAATGATATATTAGAACGGCTGCATGTGCATGTTAAGCCTACAAGTGATAATACAGATTCAAGACAGTAGAATATTGCTACGGAGACTGCAGAGAGACGTCGTCAGGCAGTCGATACATCGGATTCAGGAGGGAAACAGGGTAGGGGTTGAGCCACAGACAGATATGAGGCGACAGTGGGAATAGTGAACAACAGCACAAGTCTGATTGATGAGAGAATACAGCGAGAAGAAACACATTCAAGAGCACGCTACTTGGCCTTCTTCGTTGGTATGGCTGTCGGAATTCGTGTCTTCCTTCAAACTCGGATCGACCTGAGAGTGGGACAGCGAACTTTCTCGCGTGATGGAATTGGTTGGTGATATGGACAGACCCCCCTGATGTGAAGTTGGAGGTGATGATGCATGAGGAATGCTGACGTGATGGACAATGAGTGGAGCACGACAGAGCACACAGACAAGGCATACTTTTCGGGACTGGGAATGGCAGTTCCGACGGTGTTTTGAGGAGTGACACCCGCTTTCGATAATGCATAGTCACCCGAGTCAAAGTACTTGCGATCCTGACGACAGCATGTCCTCTCAACGGACGATTGCGGACGGTGTAAGCTTGGGGTGGCAACGAACCTTTTGCATTTTGGTGAGGATGTTCTTGTGAGTGGGTAACTTGCCATACAGCCGGAAGAGCTTCTGCTCCTCGTCTGTCATTTTCTGAGCGTGGAGTCAGATGACAGGTACGACCGGGGTGTGTATCGCTGTGGAGATCGACTCACGCTGATGTCGATCTTGTTGCGCTTTGCGGGGAGCATGGCGATGGAAGGGAGACCCGCAGAGGAGGAGCGAGAGAGAGTCTTGAGGACACCGGGGACAGATTCTTTTCAATGTCGACTTGTAATCTACAGGTGGCGGAGTGGCGGAGTTTTGATGTGCTCGTCCTCATGTTTCGGAACTCGGATATCCTCACGTTTGAAATCTGTCTGTATTACATCCTACACCAGAGCCTCGTCAAAATGTGTCACCTCGGCTCTGTCCGGGACGTCTAGTTCAAACAATACCATCGAATCTGAATCCGCCACCTCGTCATGATCAGACCAGCCATCCAACGTTTGAAACCATCCCGAATCGTCTCGGCACTCCGTCACCTGTTCATAGTTCTTTGAATAATGCGGCTCATGTGACGCTGAACGAGTTGGGTTTGCAAACACCGCCGAGCGACCGGCATCTTCCAGATAGGCTAACTGAGAAACCTTACAGCTCCTAGCCGGGTCTAGCTCTTCACGGCCGTCATCCTGGTGGTGATAGAGGGCAACGGGGTAGGCTTGTGGGGAACGCGTGGTGATGCTTGCTAATGGCATGGAGCCACAGATAAGAGATTCGTCCGATTGGGCATCAAACTTGCGTTCGTCCAGACCCACATTTGCGTCGTGTAAACGCCACTGCATCCCACCATCGGGCCAATCTTCTTGAGAGAATACATCCATGTCTTCTGGCAACGATGGGGAGGAATCAACCTCGAGTGTACAGGGAGACATCGTGACTTCAGGTAGCTCGACCCAGGGGTCTTCATCGTCAATCCCTGCGGTGGGTATACACTGCAGCAGACTGTCGTCGTCGTCGTCTTGTGGTAATGACACGAAACGGGGTGTATCTCTTGCTTCGAGCTATAAACTCCGTATACGACACATGCCCTCTGTCAGGTGACTGAATACGACCGACCTTGAAACGACGCTGGGGAACTCCTATCCGGAAGAGTTGCTCCAGACAGTTGCATAAAACCTGTTCGTCCGTGAGAACAGGTGCGGCAGGAAGTTCATCCATTTCTTCTTCCGACGTTTCAGAAACGGTATCATCGATGCAGGAGGACAGAGCGGCGGTGGCAGTCTGGAGGACAAATTTATGCTGTCTGCGGGCGATCTACAACACACTCGGAATCAATAGTGAAACCTGCATATTGATTATACCTTTAAGAGACGTTTGCATCTTGACAAAAACTTGCGGTTCTTGGACCGGATCATTATTTCCATAATAGAGTGACTGATGGAAGGAAAATATTCCATCTCTAGGTCAAGCTTCTGATAGAAATAATAAGTGGGCCGCTGACAGGTGACGCATATACGGACCTACCTTGCACCAAGGTCCAAAAATGAGAGGATAACGGCTATACTGATAGAATGCGAATTGATCCGAGCTCATCAAGTGGGAACGAACCTTACGAGATGGTATATTAAGAACTGTTCAGTCACACGATTCAGAAGTGCTTCAGCGGGGAGGAAGAGAGTTGGAGAAAATGGATTGAATTCCTCGACAAAGTGACCAGAATCGATAGTGTCACTACGCCCAGCGACGGTCCTCCAGATATAGGCTAGGTGCAATGAAACGAGATTGGCATGGGGACGTGACGCGTCAGGCAATGGCCGAGAGGGCGTGAGCGTCACTGACTCGGAATCAGAAACGAGCAAGAATGGTGTTTATTGGGTGCCAACATTTGGAAAGGCCGTCTGCGTCATCCACAAACGGACGCGACACGTTGTTGAGGCCGAGCCGCTCCGCGTTCTAAATGAAAAATGAGCGCACGGGTCAAGGAGAGAGTTACTGCAACCGTGCCGCTTTCAACTGCGTTTGGAGATGGCGCGCAAGTCCCGAGCACGCGATCTCATGGGCGGGTATGTCGTTACCGTCGAGCGATCCAGAGAGCGCGATGGAGATATCGGACAGCCAGAGAACGTCGAGCTCCTTGGGTAAGCGTCCTTTGACGCTGTGTACGGCGTCGGAGGGCGATCCATGGACGAGATTGTGGGTAATTTTCAGACGGAGGACGTGGTCCTGGGACGCGATGCGGATCGAGGATGGGGCGGAGAAGGAGGGCATATTGGAGTGACAGGGGTGATGAAATGATAATAGATATTTGAATAGGTTGATTACAAGATAGCCAAGTGAAAATAAATGAAAGAATTAAGGTTGTTATCTCTATCACAGCCTCGTCCGCCCACCATCGAAGTCGCTGCCACTCCGCCAGCTGTCTATCACAAGGCGATCTACATTTTGATTTCGAACGGTCATGGTACGTCCTTATCGCTCACATCGACAAACCAACATCCCCGCTAATCAGAACAATAACAAGCTCGACGAGCTCGACCAGAAAATACAGGACGTCCTTAAACGCATCGAAACAGAACGAAAAGTTCTCGATGCATCCAGGCATCTTCGTCAGGCGACATCAAATCCAGACGTCTTGAGACGCAACGATGCAAAGATTCGTGAAGCAGAGCGCTCCTTGTCTTACTTTGAAGAGACCTTGCGCGAGCTGCAGGCTCGCAAGAAGCTCCAGGCGCAGCGCGACGATCCTTCGCGATCTGCTGCCTCTCCTTTGTCTCCCTCCTCTGCCAAGTCTGGTCGTGGCGCGGACAGAGATCGCTCTCTTCCTCAAATCCCTCCTTCCGACCTCGACGCCTCCAGCCTTGGTGGTCGGTCCCCTGATACCTCCCAGACACTCCTCGGAAGTGAGGAGGGTATCACACAGACCAAGCAATACTCAAACCTTGACCTGATCAAAGCCGATACCCCCCATACTACCGCCAAGATATCCAAGATGCTCCATCAGCTCGAATTCAAGCTCCAGGTCGAGCTGCAGTACAAAAAGGGTATCGATAAGATGGCAAAGTTATACCAAGCGGATGGAGACAAGAAATCTCGCGCAGATGCCGAGAGCAAGCGAGTCGAGAGCGAGAAAAAAATCCAACTCTTGCAGTCTGCTCTCAAGCGATACAAGAATTTACACATCCTAGACGATGTAGAGGAAGAAGATCAAGAATCTGGTGAGATTGTGATCTCGGTTACGCTCCTTACATCAGCAAGCTGAATTAGAGCCACAGGCACAGGGGGCGAACGCAAAGAGAACATGCGGGCCAAGCCACTGTCCGGCAAGCTATTTGTCACCATCAAGGGTGCCCGGGAACTAGACCACCCTCCCATCGTTTCTTCCGGCCGACTTCGTTCGTCGTCCAAGCAAATCATTGAAACCTATGTTTCCCTCAAGATTGAAGGTACTCAACGCGCCCGTTCCCATCCATCTCGCACGGACCGCTGGAATGAAGACTTTGAGATCACTGTTGACAAAGCAAACGAAGTCGAGATTGCAGTATACGACAAACAAGTTTCCGAACAACATCCCGTTCCTATCGGTCTTCTCTGGATCCGGATCAGTGATCTTGTTGAAGCGTTGAGAAGGCAAAAGGTGATGCTGGACAGCGGTCAGGGCGGTTGGGTGACAGCCGGTGCTATGGATGGTGACTCACTTAGTGGAAGATCACCTGCGCAGCCTGGTGCCTTCGGAGACGTGAATGCGCCGTTAAACCTCGGCCCTGGAGCAATGGGTCAACCCGGTGGATCAATGGGCTTTTCGATTCAAAACGAAGGAATTGATGCTTGGTTTGCTGTCGAACCTGCTGGCGCATTGGCTCTGCATGTGAACTTTGGTTCGTACCCTGTGTCGTTGTGCCGCATAACTTGTTAACAGTGTCACAGTCAAGGAGAACGTGAGGAAGCGTCCTATGGATGCTACTGGAGGGCTCGGTCGTCAAGGCGCTGTCAAGAAGCGCAAAGAAGAGGTCCACGAAATGAATGGCCATAAATTCGTTCAGCGTCAATTCTACCAGATCATGCTTTGTGCCTTTTGCAACGATTTCCTTCTCAATGCCCTGGGATATCAATGCGAAGACTGTCGATACACGTGTCACAAGAAATGCTACGAAAAGGTCGTCACAAAGTGTATCTCCAAATCAAATACTGGGGTAAGTAGCCTCTTTTGGCTGTTTTCTATTTGTTGATGTCTCTCTTGCTTTGTAGGATGGCGATGAAGAGAAGATCAATCACCGGATCCCTCACCGCTTCGAGCCCATCACCAATCTTGGCGCTAATTGGTGTTGCCATTGCGGTTACATCCTTCCTCTTGGTCGGAAGAATGCCCGTCGGTGCACTGAGTGTGAGATTACGTGCCATGCCAACTGCGCGCACCTCGTTCCGGACTTCTGTGGCATGTCCATGGAGACTGCCAATCAACTGCTTCGTGACTGGCGCGATATCAACCGGGCGCGTGGAGGTAGAACTGCTGCTGTGAAACCAGTCGCACAGATCGGTACCCCTCAGACACAGGTCCAGCCACTCCCACCAGCCGATGTCCCCATTACTCAGGGCGTGGACCGGTTAAATCTGACGGGACCAGCAGATATGCCACCTTCAGCGCCGCCCACAGAGCCCTACGGCCGTCGCACGCCTACTCAAGATGGGATCGATCTCCGGTATCATCCACAGCCTCCATCGAGTGTTCCGCCTCGGCTGCCTCCTGGCGCAAGAGTTCCGGTTCCCCCTGCTTATCCGAACGAGCCATTACTCCCGCCGGCAGCTCCTTCAGTCCCAACAGGATATGAACAAGAAGACTACGGGCTTCCCCCAGTTCAGGTAAATTGTGCCGATTAAAGTGTATCTTGGAAGCTGATTGCCGGAAGTCTACATACCCTCAACAGAGTTTACCATCTCAGGTTTCCCCGCCTCCGCAACAACAGCAATATGCGCAGCAGCGAGCTCCGCAGACTGACGTAGTCGTTGCACCCCATACAACGTCTCCTACTCAGCGTGCTCCTACTCGCAAGCGGAAGGTTGGTCTCGATGACTTCAACTTCCTGGCTGTCCTTGGAAAGGGAAATTTCGGCAAAGTTATGCTCGCGGAGGAAAAGAAAACCAATGCGCTGTATGCGATCAAAGTCTTGAAGAAGGAGTTCATCATCGACAATGATGAAGTGGAAAGGTGCGACACCTGTTGCTGCAGTACGGCTTAGGACAGTCGCTCAGGGCTGTTTTAGCACTCGTTCGGAAAAGCGCGTCTTCCTGGCTGCTGCTCGTGAACGCCATCCCTTCTTGCTTGGTCTTCACTCCTGTTTCCAGACGGAGACGCGCGTTTACTTTGTGATGGAATACGTGAGCGGGGGAGATCTCATGTTACACATCCAGCGCAAACAATTTTCTCTCCGCCAAGCCAAGTTTTATGCGTCCGAAGTCCTTCTGGCCTTGGAATACTTCCATGCCAATGGAATCATCTATCGGTAAATGACCGTTATATCGTACTGTATTCTAACTGAGCTTAACTTGCACAGGGATCTAAAGTTGGACAACATTCTGTTGACACTTGACGGTCACGTCAAGGTTGCAGATTATGGGCTTTGCAAAGAAGACATGTGGTATGGTAGTACCACGAGCACTTTTTGTGGCACTCCAGAGTTCATGGCTCCCGAGGTTCGTTTGTTAGCAGTTCACGTGGCGACTACTGAAGTTGACATTCTACTTGATCAGATCCTTCTTGAGCAACGCTACGGGCGTGCTGTCGACTGGTGGGCCTTTGGTGTACTGACGTATGAAATGTTGCTTGGACAGTCACCTTTCCGTGGTGATGACGAGGATGAAATATTCGATGCCATCTTAGAAGATGAGCCTTTATACCCGATCACTATGCCGAGGGACGCCGTGTCAATCCTGCAAAAGGTAGTATTCATGTGGCCCTGACGCTGTCTCTTTGATGCTAAGGTGTCCGCAGTTGTTGACAAGGGATCCTGCGCGTCGACTCGGTTCGAGTAAGGCAGACGCCGAGGAGATTAAGAGGCATCCGTTCTTCAAAGATGTCAACTTTGACGACGTGTTTAACAAGCGCATTCCTCCACCCTACTTCCCGACCATTGTAAGCTTTCACGAATTCTTCCGATGTCGATGCTTAGGATTCCGTAGAATGGCAGTGCCGATACGAGCAACTTTGACGAAGAGTTTACCCGTGAACAACCAACCTTGACCCCAGTGCACGGTCAGTTGTCGTCTCGCGATCAACAAGAGTTTGCCGGGTTCTCTTGGGTGAGTTGCAGAGTTGATCACATTGCAACGTCTTTTGATGTTCGTTCAGGTGGCCGCTTGGGCAGATATATAACGGACATGTTCTTTTTAAACCGACTTTTATCTTCTCTTTTGTTTTGCTACAATTAATACACACGTTCGGCTCTTCTCTATCGCCTGTAGTTGGATAGTCTCGCAAACGATCCCGTACAGATGACGATGTAACTTACCCACCCCCTCCAATGGTAGTAGCCCTTGCGAAACGAGTTCATTGACGTCTGGTCGAACTGGTCGAGACGACGTGGGCGCCGGTTCCGGGCACCGTTCTGGGATCGTCGGGCAGCTGATTTTGACTGCGCATCAAGTCATGAAAGCTTTGCCAGAGGGACGCGATCGTCTCGTATTCTCTCGTCATCCCGAGCACTTCTTCGAGCTTGCGATTCAAGACGTTGCTCGAGGACAACAATTCCTCGAATCCCTGGATGCGATGATATTGAACGTGTTGATCATGAAAGTGTGTGTGTCTTACGGCGGTGATCTCTGCAGAGAGTCGATCGCGTTCGCGCTCAAAGAACGAGGGTTCTTTGTGTGACATGATGCCTCGATGTCGTCGTGATCCAAGTCGAAGATGTCAATGTTCCCACCGACATAACGCCCGGCATCAAGCCGGCATCCCGCCCTTTTTCTTTCCATACGTTTTCGACCACGCCCCGGTCGTCCTCGTGGTGACATGGCCACGGAAGACGACGACTTTCAGGTGTTGAGCGACAAGATCTTCAACATCCTCGCGCTTTTCTTCGCGCTATGTGTGGCCGTCTTCGATTTCTGCGTTGTCCTCGTTTCCTATGTATGCCGGACGTCCTGGGCCTTGGCTTATCCGCCTTTGAAGACCTTCTGGGACATGCTCGTGCCAATCCTGAACAGCGAGCAGGATGACAGTCCGTCCCCGTTTTTCGACCCGTTCTCTACAAGCCATGCTAATACTCAGACCAGTCGCTTGGCTCAAAGCTGTCGCCAATCTGATCACCAGTGGCACCTTCGTGATCCTGCTTGCCCTGGGCGTGCTCATCGGGGTTTGGATACTCTTCCTGTGCTGTTTGGGCTTTAGAAATCCCGGCGTAAAGAGCGGTGCGTATATTCTGTGTCACTGGTTGCTTTCTGTTGGCTGACGCGTTCGTGGGACGGTGTCAGGCTCGTATGCTGCCAAGTATCAATCAGCCAACTATGGTGGCAATACACCCAAGGGTTCGACGTTTGCAAAGTTCCAATCGCAGGGGACCAAGGCTGGGAAGCATACCGGTGGACAGTGGTGACGCCCTCAGTTCGCTGGTATTTGTTGATCGATTTCCGTTTGAGGGTGTGTCTAGGTCTCTCTGACACTCTTTAATGGATGTGTCTAGGGAACTGGTTTGATATGATGGCACCCTCAGTGTATACTGCAGGTTATGAGTACATATCATAGACCCCCAGGCTATCATTGGTTCGATTTTTCGTGGTGTGTTGGAGCTGTGGCGGGACGCGTGGTAGCAAGCTCGAAGACTTGGATTGCTCACTGCTCAGAGCTTGAACTACATAGCATCCCGGCAATCGTGATGATCCCGGCTGGTTGCCTCGTGGTATTGCCAAAGTACTACTGTATAAGAGTCAAGAGTTCACTTTTATCTCTCTCAAGTCCACTTGCCAGCCACGCCCTCGTTTACCTCCTCTTCATCTTCATGGCTCCCGTACACACCACAGGTGGCGAGGATATCATCGGGGCCATCATTCTCATAGAAATCGTCATGTTCGTGTGGAACTTTGTTCACAATCTGTGCATCGGGGTCGGCAATCTGTGCATCGCCGTATAGACTTATCCCCCATTTGAGGCGTTTCGGACAGAGTTCCTGACAGCTGTAGTCAACCTGACGAGTTATGGTTCGCCCTCTTTTTCGCGCAGTTAGCCAACGCTGACCAGCAAGCTCATTGAGTGGAAAATCATGCCCAAAATGGACATGAATAGCAGGAACAGCGCTTGAACTTGCAGTAGGAGTAGGAGTGGTGCGACACTTCTTTGTAGGATGATCAAATTGCAAAACATTCGGGGGCTGATGTAACGTTGCCTCCTTGAACAGCTAGATAAAAGTATGCTCAGATTTCATTCCAATCTTAGCTTTTATAACATACAATATTTTGACCCATACCGTAGCGCACGCCAAATGCTCTTTGAGTTGACGTAACTCATCCGTGAAATCGATCGTATTCTCTGCTTGTAGTCCAGTGTCTTCTCCTGGCTCCCTGTGTTTCTGCTTCGTGGTCGCTGCAGCTGACTTGATGGCAGGTTTCTGAGTTGTATCGTAAGCAGTATGGTCATACAACCGGTAGAGAGAAAGGAACTCACAAGATTGTGGATCATAATTTCTATCTTATGGGTCCTTGCACGGCGAACATGACCTTGTCCATGCTCAGCTGCTACGCGAAGATCACTAGCACGGTCAACAGAGTACTTGTATCCAAGTTCGGCCTCAGCGGCTCCAGAAATCAGCGAAAGTAATATCACATGGAAGACAGAGGTTTGAGCGAGTAACAACTGCTCCGACAGTTGCTGTATTACGAGGAACTGAATAGTCTAGATGGGTGACTGGTACTCGTGCCTATGTCAGTCATGGCGATGAAGTTACACTGAGTGATTGGAACTCACCGGGCTGTTCAGATGCGGCAGCTGCAAAACATGAACATATATCAATGAAAGTTAGTTAGAAAAATACTCCGAGTTCACTCACTTGTACGGGACTGAGATGCGACAAGATCAGTGTCATTGTATGGCCTGCGATGAGCAGCAGGAGTAGAAGCTGGCCATGGTAATCAATCACGTGGCACTCGAAGCCCTCGTGGCTGTACTGATTGCCTTGGGGTACTTGGACTGGTGCAACTACCCATGCAGCCGCACGATGACTGCATCATGGTGGTTTGTATTGGACAACGGCAGTCCTAAGACACCGGACTCGGACAACGTGACGAGGCAGCAGCAGGGACCTGCCCAGTCCGGATTGCTGGCACGACGGCGAGTGGGCGATAGAGATTGACCTGTTCGGTCAGACGGAGTTGCTCAAATGAATTATATCAATTTATATGTGGGGTGAGGCATGATTGTGCTCCAGTACTAGTACTCACCAAGACTTATAACACCCCCTCCGTTTTACCATAGCCCAGCGAGCGCGAGGAGGACTGCTGCGCCGACCCACACTTGTGCCCGCACAATGTGCCACGTAGAGCCGACCGCGGCTCCCGTTGCCGATGAGCCACTTGATCCGGTCGCTGTCACGGAAGCAGAACCTGTGGCATTGCTCTGCCCGGGGAGCTCCATCCGGGGCAAGACGAAACCAACGTCCACGCAAGTGGTGTACAGCACTGTAGTGTTCCCAAACGTGCACGTCAGTCTCTCGAGTGCGTGGTGGGGACGTGTGACACGTACGGTTAAGGCTGTTTTGGTAGGTCGAAAAGTTGGCTACGTGGAGCGCTGTGCCGACGCATGAGGCAAATGTAGTATATTGCGATTCAAACGTGGTCGTGCAGCACGCGGACACCGCTTGTGTGTGTAAATACAGGTAAACTGTGACAGTTGCAACATGATACTGGCGAGGCACAGGCTGGATCTCACCATCATATAAAGACCCTAGCTACTTGTCATATACCCCAGTCTTGTTTGGAACCTTGGACTTACCTCACTCTTTCCTTGTCACAGAGACTCTTCATTTGTAGTGTGACTTCCAAGTTCTCTCAGGAACTGGCCCTAAGCGGAACACAGGCGAAAGCGGTCTAACGTTTTCGATCTAGCTGAAAGACATGGTCATCGATATCGATGTGGATGGGAACGTTCGTGCTGGGACAGTTCCTGCTTTGGTAGAACATCTCACATCACACGAAACTGACGGTACGTACTACCTTGTGACGATATGACAGACTTTCCGACCAACAACCCATGGATCACAGATCCAACCTTCATCAAGACATTCCTGATGACATACAAGTCATTCACAACTCTAGACGAATTGTTCGAACTCCTTGTCCGACGGTTCCATATCCAACCTCCCGATAATCTAGCTCCTGCCGAGTTGGAAGAGTGGAAGAAACTCAGGCAACACATCATCCAGATGAGGTTCGCTCATACTATTCTCGTCTGGCCTTGTTTTTACGAGTCCTTTGTAGGGTACTCAATACATTGAAAGCCATGGTAGCAGACGATGATTTCCTCGAGAAGGAAGACATGTACATTCTCGATCGGATGAAGGAGTTCCTGCTGCAAGAAACTGTCAGTAAGATTGCGATATCCAAGCAGCTTGTGATTTTGATCGACCGTGCTGTAAGTGGTGCGATATTACCAGAACACCCTGGTTTTCATGACATTCTTAGCGCGCGGGAGAACTCAAAAAGACGATCACGCCGAATCTGGTGTCTCCTCCTACATCCATTGTGCCCAAGATAAGCAAGCGAGTGAAGCTCCTTGACGTGGACCCTCTGGAATTAGCGCGACAGCTGACGATCTTGGAAAGTCATTTGTATCTAAAGATCCGCCCGATGGAATGCCTCTCGAGATCGCGGGAACAGAAGACTGATTACAATGACAATATCGCTCGAGTGATTCAAACCAGCAATGGGGTAGGTACCTTTGGTATGTAAATACATGAGCTAACATTGTACAAGATTGCCAACTGGGTCGCTGATTCAGTACTCGTTCACGACGACTCTAGGAAGCGAGCAACTGTTCTCAAGCAGTTTATAATCGTCGCTGACGTAAGTGATTTCTATGGTCTCACTCACACTGGCAAGGTCGTCGCTGACCCCGATGGTAGCGTTGTCGATCTTTGCATAACTATTCTAGTATGGTTGCTATCGTATCTGGGCTAAACTCACATCCTATTCGCCGGTTGAGGCGTTCGTGGGAACAAGTCAACCACCGACATATGTCGCAGCTGAACACCTGCGAGATGACGATCGATTCCGGAAAGGATTTCGCCAACTATCGTACGGCGCTCGCCAAAATTGCACCTCCATGCGTGCCCTTTATCGGTAAGGACATTGTTGCGTGGGTACGTCGATCGAATACTCACCATGACGCTCGCAGGCGTTTTCCTGACTACCCTGACGTTCATTCAAGACGGTTCCAAGGATACCCTACCAGGTAATCTGGTTAATTTCCGGAAGCGCCAGAAAGCCTCCGACGTCATTCAAGAGATCCAGCGTTGGCAAACTCTACCGCATCACTTCCACCCGCTCTTGGCCGTTCAGATCTACATCGAAGAGTCGCTGGGCAAGTTTAGCGAGCAAGTCGACGTTGGCGACAAGTTTTGGAATCTCAGTCTGGAGCGGGAACCACGCGACATGGAGGATGAAAAGATGGCGCGTTTTCTGCAAGAGAACGGAATTGTGTAGATTGGGGTTTTGAGTTGGCGAGATGACGATCTGCTGTTCGTTGTACTGTTATGTTCACTGGGTTTGCTTACTACCACAGTCATTTCTTTGCTTCCAAATTGAATCGAATTTACTTCAAGACTGCGGGATTAGATGCTCATGACAATTAGACAACATCAAAAGGACCTGTATCATACATGCACCAAGAGAGTGCCAGGAAAAGCGGGACATCAACACTAGCGCCAGCTCGAAGACCCAAAGCTACCGACAGGACGATATCCACCCTTCGCCCCTAACGACTGGAACTGTGCAAACGTCGAGCTCCTCGGGACGTTCCCGCCGTAGCTCGTCGACTGATAATTGAGAGCGTAGGAACCTACAGCACCCGCAGGCGCGTCAGCCAAAGCCACCATCGACACCCCTAACACAGCACGAGGAGGACGCCTTCGTTCCTGAAGCCCAGACAGTGCAGGACGGGTAACGTGATGGCGTCAAACAGTACCGAGAGGGCGCCAAACACGAGCAGGACGATCGCGAAGACGAAAAAAAGATGGGTCAAAGAGAGGACGGACCGTAGTCCTTGAAGGAGACAAAGAAGGTGACGAGCTCGTAGCGGAACGTCTCGAACGGAGGCCAAGTTTACACGGCCAAGGACGCCTGGGAGATGTCGGACCAGATTGCGCGGAGGAGCTCGATGAGCTTGTCGCTGAGAGTTGGGAAGCCAATGTCTTCAATGGGAGCCATAAGGAGCGGAAAGATGAAGGAGTGGTGCACAGGAAGCTCACTTTGGGAGGCCCAACCAAAAGTGACAAATGGCTGGCAGAATAGCATGAAATAGAAAGAAAGCAGGGGTAGCAGAACAGCACGGAACGACTGGCAGGAAGGGGTGAAATAAAAAAGGGCGGTAAAGGAAGCAGCGGTGTCATGAAACAAGAGTAGCCGAGCAAGCTAATCTTCTTTGGCATCACCAGTACTTTGTAGCAAGGGGCTTGTTACCAGTACTATTTCCTGTTTTCTTCGCAGCTTTGATCAACGCAGAACGAAATTCAACGCAAGAGTTAACGCATGTATCGTGGACGACCACCTCGACGTGACAGCTTCTTTGACTTGATAGAGGGTTGGGAATTTGGAGGCGATCATGATGATCCGCTACTATAGTTGCCTCGTAAAGCACCACTCAAGAGTTCGCTCTTAGGTCATCCCTCCTCAAGTACACTTGCTGTGTATCCCACGCCCTCGTTTACCTCCTCTTCATCTTCATGGCTCCCGTACACACCACAGGTGGCGAGGAGATCATCGGGGCCATCATCCTCATAGAAATCGTCATTTTCGTGTGGAACTGTATTCACAATCTCTGCATCGGGGTCAGCAATATGTGCATCGCCATATGGACTTATCCCCCATTTGAGGCGTTTCGGACAGAGTTCCTGACAGCCGTGGTCAACCTGACGAGTTATGGTTCGCCCTCTTTTTCGACCTAATCTTTACTCGTGTTGAGACTCTATGGCTGTCCGTTCTCTCTCTGGATTTTGCAGTTATCTCCAATCCGATCACGTCCTTGGCGGTCTTCCTCCTTGCGTTGATCGTCATTCCTGTGGTCGTTATCCTGGCGATCATCACTGTTCTTGTAGTCGTCTGCGTTGCGCTTGTCGTCCTCTCGGCGGTGTTCTACGTGCTCACGATGCCCTTGGTGTACTGTTTGGGATATAGGCGCGAAGACGTGCTGCGAGTCGGTGCGTCATACGCTTGATATACGAAATAATTGTTTTTCTGACGCACTAATACTGGTTCAGACTCGTACACTATCAACTATAAATCGACGAGCTATGGTGTACGTACCTAGGGGCAGAAGCATTTGCACAGTCTCGGTCGGAGAGCGCCAAGAGTAGCGGTAGATACCGTGCTGATGGTGGCCCTCCGACCTTGCACTGTGTTTGTGTTTGATCTCGTTGGCCTTATTCCGGTGCTCCAAGTTTCAGGCAGATGGTTTCACGGAAACTGGTCGTCGTGTTTTGATATCTGATGTACATATATGTTGTGTATACTGACTGCATGTCATGAGCATATTTCCACTTGGTAAATCATTATGTACCACTCTGTTGTTTCACGGCCATTGGATGAACTAGCAAACAGTTCAATTGTGCGCTGCGACCAAATTTTTTCTGGATGCGCAGCTGGCGAGTCACTGCCACTGCCAAAGTTAAAGTCGGGCCAACATGCTACAACAATCCACTTGAGTCCTCCCAAAGCGAGCTTCCTGTGCATCACTCCTTCATCTTTCCGCTCCTCATGGCTCCCATCGAAGACATTGGTTTCCCAACTCTTAGCGAAAAGCTCATCGAGCTCCTCCGCGCAATCTGGTTCTTCATCCGCGACGTCTGCATCGCCGTCTGGTCCGACATCTCCCAGGCGTTCTTGACCGTGTGGACTTGGCCTCCGTTCGAGACGTTCCGCTACGAGCTCGTCACCTTCTTTGTCTCCTTCAAGGACTACGGTTCGTCCATCTTTCGCTCGTGCTGAGGCTCACGTTCATCTCAACCCGTCTGGTCTGACCGATTTCTCTAGTTGTCGCTCATCCCGTCTCGGCCGTCGCGATCGCGATCTTCGCGGTGGTCGTCCTTCCAGTGGTCCTCGTCTTCACGATCGTCCTTGTCCGCGCCATCGTCATCCTCGTCTTCGTCGTCGTCCAGGCGATCGTCCTGCTCGTGTTTGGCGTCCTCTCGGTCCTGTTTGACGCCATCACGTTGCCCGTCCTGCACTGTCTGGGCTTCAGGAACGAAGGCGTCCTCCTTGGTGCGTCCTCGTGCTGTGCTAGGGGTGTCGATGGTGGCTTTGGCTGACGCGCCTGCGGGTGCCGTAGGTTCCTACGCTGCCAATTATCAGTCGACGAGCTACGGCGGGAACGTCCCGAGGAGCTCGACGTTTGCACAGTTCCAGTCGTTGGGGGTGAAGGGTGGATACCCGAGTCGTCCTGTCGGTAGCTTTGGGTCCTCGAGCTGGCACTAGTGTTGATGTCCCCCGCTTTTCCTGGCCCTCTCTTGGAGCAATGATTGATATCGTAGACACTGGCCGTCGCGTCTTGATATACACATGCATGTATGATACTGGTCCTTTTGATGTTTACTATCTGTTATGAGCATCTCGCAGTACATGATCGATGATCGATGATCAAGCAGTCTCGAAGCAAATTTGATTCGATTTGACTAGGAGGCAATGAAATGACTGGGGTAGTAAGCAAACCCAGTGAACACAACAGTACAACGAACAGCAGAACGCCATCTCGCCAACTCGAAACCATAATCTACAAAAATCCACTCTCTTGCAGCAAACGCGCCATCTTTTCATCTTCCCTCTCGCGTGGTTCCCGCTCCAAACTGAGATTCCAAAACTTGTCGCCAACGTCGACTTGCTCGCTAAACTTGCCGAGCGACTCCTCGATGTAGATCTGAACGGCCGAGAGCGGGTGGAAGTGATGCGGTAGAGTTTGCCAACGCTGGATATCTTGAATGACCTCGGAAGCTTTCTGGCGCTTCCGGAAATTAACCAGATTACCTGGCAGGGTATCCTTGGAACCGTCTTGAATGAACGTCAGGGTAGTCAGGAAAACGCCTGCGAGCGTCATGGTGAGTATTCGATCGATGTACCCACGCAACAATGTCCTTACCGATAAAGGGCACACATGGAGGTGCAATTCTGGCGAGCGTCGTACGATAGTTGGTGAAATTCTTCCCGGAATCAATCGTCATCTCGCAGGTGTTCAGTTGCGACACATGTCGGTGGTTGACTTGTTCCCACGAACGCTTCAACCGGCGAATAGGAGGTGAGTTTAGCCCAGATACGATAGCAACCATACTAGAATAATTATGCAAAGATCGACAACGCTACCATCGGGGTCAGCGACGACCTTGTGAGACCATAGAAATCACTTACGTCAGCGACGATTATAAACTGCTTGAGAATAGTTGCTCGCTTCCTAGAGTCGTCGTGAACGAGCACTGAATCAGCGACCCAGTTGGCAATCTTGTACGATGTTAGCTCATGTATTTATATACCAACAAGGTGCGAACCTACCCTATTGCTGGTTTGAATCACTCGAGCGATATTGTCATTGTAATCAGTCTTCTGTTCCCGCGATCTCGAGAGACATTCCATCGGTCGGATCTTTTGATACAATTGACTTTCCAAGATGGTCAACTGTCGTGCTAATTCCAGAGGGTCCACGTCAAGGAGCTTCACTCGCTTGTTTATCTTGGGCGTAATGGATGTAGGAGGAGACACCAGATTCGGCGTGATCGTCTTTTTGAGTTCTCCCGCGCGCTAAGAATCTGTCATGAAAATCAGGGTATTCTGGTAATATCGCACCACTTACAGCACGGTCGATCAAAATCACAAGCTGCTTGGATATCGCAATCTTACTGACAGTTTCTTGCAGCAGGAACTCCTTCATCCGATCGAGAATGTACATGTCTTCCTTCTCGAGGAAATCATCGTCTGCTACCATGGCTTTCAATGTATTGAGTACCCTACAAAGGACTCGTAAAAACAAGGCCAGACGAGAATAGTATGAGCGAACCTCATCTGGATGATGTGTTGCTTGAGTTTCTTCCACTCTTCCAACTCGGCAGGAGCTAGATTATTGGGAGGTTGGATATGGAACCGTCGGACAAGGAGTTCGAACAATTCGTCTAGAGTTGTGAACGACTTGTATGTCATCAGGAATGTCTTGATGAAGGTTGGATCTGTGATCCATGGGTTGTTGGTCGGAAAGTCTGTCATATCGCCACAAGGTACGTACCGCCAGTTTCATGTGATGTGAGACGTTCTACCAAAGCAGGAACTGTCCCAGCACGAACGCTCCCATCTACATCGATGACCATGTCATTCTTGGTATAGTCTGGTCGCAAGTACCATGGCTTCGTGCTAACAATATGCTCGGGGGCGTCATCCCCAAAGATCTTCTTTATCTTCTGCGCGTTGGTAGTAGACCGAGTCAACGTCGCTGCGACAACCTGTCATTATGAGTAGAAACAAAGTAATCAAAGGACCCACATTCATTATCGTTGAATGATGCTGCATCGCTCATGGATGTTCCTTCCCTACTTCGTTCTGATGGAACCAGAGTATGTAGCGACAGAGCATAATCACTTGATGAGGCACTCCGCGTAGAATCTGGCTTAGCTAGATCATCGAGAGTGATCGTATTGTCAGACATTTGAGATTGGCTGCGGAACGTTGGAACGCGCTCGGGTTGGACTGTACCCTTCTTGTTTCCTGGAGCGCCGAATGCCAGCTCCATGTCAACGATATCTTCGCTCTCAGGGTCAGCGGGGTTGAGAACCGACATCGGCCGCACGTCGTAATGGCTATCCATGATGCTCAACCGCGACGCTCGCCAGTCGATTGCGCCCCTGTAATCTCCTTCAGCAAGATCCGCTTGATCATGCCCAACGGATAGCAATGCGTCCAGGGTTTGTAGGAGGAACTGGAGATTCGACTTGATCGATGCAGCGATTGCATCCATGTAGTCGTAAAGATCATCCCCGTCTTGGGTGGTCACCTTGCCTGAGGGCTGACGGATATGTTGGGTGGTTAAAAACATGATTGACGCGTCATCGTAGAGGGCTTGCATGGCCGACTCTAGCGTACGACTTAGCAGCCGTGCCTTATCCACTGTCTGGGTGTAGAGTGCGCCATTTTCCTCGGCAGCGGATTCCGTGTAAAAACCATCGATGTCAACCTGGCGAGCGATGTGAAGATTGGACACAAAGAGCAGCAGCGTCAGAAGCCCTGTAAGAACTTCTCTGCTAGCCAACCATACGCGTTGTTCTGTCCCATACATTAAGTATCAGGAAAGACAACTACACTGAAATGGTACTCACCGGATCCAGCAACCCGGTTTCTCAAAGTTGTATGTAGGCCACCAAACTTCGCTTGCACAGACACCATGTATGTCTTGAATTCTGAATACGCATCTGAACTGAGGACGGTCTGAGGAAATTCTTCAGGGTCATCCATAGGAACCCAGCCGAATCCCTTCCACGTTCCAGCATGCCCTGCTCCAACCAGTCCAACCCCAACGTGAGTCACGGAGAAGCAACCCTGCACTCGCTTGGCGCCGACCGTTGCTTGCTGCTGTTCGCTATGATATCTCTGGATTTCTATGACAAAAGCAACGATGGCTCTATCAAGCTCCTCTGCATCACTTTCGATGCGAGAGGCGGTTTCCTGTGCAGCGGGACCCGAATCGTATTCCATGGCACGTGCCGAGAGGACTAGTTTGGATAATGTTGCCGTAACCTTACGCTGTGCGGGTTTAAGGAGCGTTTGAGCTGCGGTGGTCTCACGTCGGTCCCGGGCATCCCGCGGCATGAGTTGGTTGGGTATATGGCCGGACGGAGGTGCCGATATATAGAGAAGGTTGCGCACAGCAACCACAACCATTTTAATAAGGTTGTCAAGGGCTTGTGCATGATCGGATCGACGAGAGGCGCCTGCGAGTGACTGATTCTTCTTGACGACAGTTGCAATAGCGTCGCGAGCAATGTGTGATAAGTCGGAAACCAAATCTGGGGGGGAAGGTGCAAGGGATTGTTGCAAAGACTGGGCGATCCTCTCTGCAGCCGTGAGTTCGAGGGCGGGATTTCCTTGGATGGCCGGAGCTAGTTCATCCCGCTGGCCATTCTGGGAACTCCTGCTAGTGGAAGGGGAGACATCGGGATCCGACGAGTAGACGGCGGAATCGTCCGAGTCACTGATGTGTTCAGGGGGACTTTGATGCCGTGAGCGCAGCCCGCGGTCTTGCCTTGCCGCAGAGTCCGACCGGGAACGAGTGACCTGATCTGTTTCGTCATGACTGTAGAATTCCGAGGAGGTCGTAGAGGAACTAGTGAGGGCACGAGCGCGACCCCTCATGGCCGAAACCTCAGCCTCCGGAAGCGTCCAGCTTACTTGGCCCGTTAGTTTGTTCAGGTAGAAGTACGACCTGCCGTCATCGGCGAGTCGTCTGATCCAAGGCTCCGGCGTGCCCGACCGCCTAAGGACACCAAACCCAGCTAAGGTAGTCTCCGCCAGCGCCCCGAAACCCAATCCGGCGCCCGATCCAGTACGAGCGCTAGGCTGTGAAGCGGTCAAGCCAGCGAGATCACCGTCAGAAGTGTCATCCATGTCGAGAGGTAAGTCGCGAGAATGTTGGCCAGTTTGCGTGTTGACGTAGTAGATCTAATATAACCATGAACCATCCCTGTTATAATGGAAGCAGGAGTGCGATGGCTTGCCTGGCCGTCCTGAGTAACTTCTGGCATCCAAAAGTCATTGGACATCGTTTCTCCTTCAGAGATTGCATTCCCAAGTTCGAGAAAACCGTTGGAGGGGTCGGCAAGCTCGGCTGCGCCCCATTCAGTCGAGGTATAGTGGTCTTGAACGATTTCCCTCCGAAGATGGCTCTTCCTCTCCTGCGAGTCTTGAGAGGTCTCCCGTGCCTGTTGCAGCTGGTTATGTTGCAAGGCTTGCTGTTCGTATTGCGACAACGCGAGTTCTGCTTCCTCTTCGGAGATTACGATCACGTAGTTTGACGGGAACCACCCCCGCTCGTCACCGAGAAGGCCATCCCACCAGCCGGATTCGAGCTGGGTGAGGACCTCTATGACGTCGTTTTTGCGGAAGGATAGGGATGAGGCATCGTCCGTCTGGTAATCATATAGAGCGCGACAAAAGAAGGTGGTGATATATTGCTCTTCGGGGACCTCCTCCGGACTAACGCCATTCTGGTAAGTGAGATCGCCATAAGCAACACCGAGTGAAGCCATGGGTAGGCTATCAAAGGGGGACGGATGGTTGCAAGACGCGAGGAACGTTGAGGAGAAGGAGGAGGAGGGGATGGCCAAGTCACATTCGGATGAAGACTCTGCTCGCTCACTGGGTATATTACGTAATCTGCTTTGGTCGTTCCCAAGGACCCCTTGTCTGCCACGTCCGCGACAGCCTATCACGTTCATGTCATAATCGCATCACAGTACTAGACATGTGTGCCTCGTGTTGGGAAGATATCTCAGTTGTGTATACCAGGGTCATCACCGCTTCAGCGTCCTCTGCTTCTCCGCGAATTGCACGATTTTTCTGTCAACAAACATCCCCTTGCGCTCTCGCACCACATCCATGTACTCCTTTGCGAGGTTTGACCGATCTGCTTTCTCACCAAGATCTTCTAGTTCCTCTTCTGTCGTGGGCACCCAAAACGGATCTTGATCAAGCATTTCATAGCTACCCGCTTCTGTTCAGTACGCTTACACGCTTCGCACTAATCACAACCTACCCACTGAAAATCAGTTGTGGGCTTGCTGCCCCGGAAGTTCGTTTGCGTATATCTTGGATGCCTGTCAATCATCCATGTACCTCGAGCCGAGAATCGCTCACGTACCATCGGCAAATCCGAAACTCTCCACCACAGGCAGTAACGCGGAGACAGTGAAGTAGGTTGTGCCTTCTTTCATCTCCTCGCCCACGATTCGGCCACGTCGTTTTGCCACCACGCCATACACTTTCCCAAGGACGTCCGCTGAGAAGTTAATGACGATTGAATGTGTCAGCATCAAACCAGGGTACCGGCTGGTGACTTACTCGATGCTTGAATATCACACGAGTACATTGCCAACTTTAGCCTTGGCGACCAGTCCAGTAAGGTATTCCTGCAGGCATCTCTCACGGCTGAGATCACAGAACCGGTCACTTGCGTCAATCTATTCTGGACTACTCCCCATCAGCCATCAATCTCACCCATCGAGGCTAACAACTTACCAATCTCCTTTTCAAGGCTTTCAGCATCAATTTGAACGTCCTCGACAAAGTAAGCAACTCCTTCGACAGGTTCTGCGCACAGCGGACCTTGAAAAGTTGCAAGCTGAAATCCCATCTCGATATGACCGGTGAAATCAAAGTCCTTTTGTAATCCATTTTCCACGCGAGATATCTCCGAGATCTGATCTCGCATCAAGCGCCGTTTCAGCCTACGAGAAGAGTTACCACATTGTGCCACAAGACCGTGAAAGTGACGCACGATGTGGGAACAGGGTCTGTACGGGCATCGATTAGGAGGCAACCCCCAGCACCCTGGGGGCCAAACGCCCAAATCCGATCAACGATATCCACCCATTCGCCCCCTGCCTCGATACACTTCTCCTTCAAGGTGACCCAGAATTCTTCGGGTTTGACACTCGGAACGTGAACTAGGTCTCCCTGTACCTCAGGACGGTCCCCCTCGACAACGGTATTACTATCTCCATCAGAGATACCCGGATCAGTGGACTTGCGTTCCTGCATCAGTGATCTCAGCGTCGCGAGATTTTGCTGAATAAAGTGGAGAATGCTATCCGGTAACGGTGCCGACCTCAGGGTGAAGGTAACGATGTTCTGAGAACTAGCTCCTTTCATTGTCCCGCGTACGGCATTGGGTGTCTTGGGAGGTGCCATATCTGGAAGAGTTTGATAACAGATATGAATGCGAGGTTGTCGGGACTCACCTGAGGCCTTGATGGCGGTCTCACGGAAGGGAACAATAGGTTTAGAGGCTTGGATCTCCACTCGCGCAAAACGCTCACGCAGGTCCTTGAGACATCTCTGCAGGACTTTGTTCGACGTGCGAAGGTAGAATGTGAACGCAAGACGCACCTCCAAGTGCAGCTCTCCTGCTGTGAGAATGACGTGCTCCCCGGTTTGTTGCTGGAAAGTCTCCACACATGGATCTGCTTGTGCCAGTAGGGAAAGTCCAGTGACCAGTTTGGGCATGTCGGCAGGATTTTTGGGCTCCAGCGCGACTCGTACAATAGGGGGTGTCTAGAGCTCACGGGTTTAGTGAGTCAGTGGGTGGGGACAACACGGCCAGTACAATACCGTTCTCTTAGCACCGCCGAGATTGATGAGACACTCCTGATCCTGTTGAGGACTGCTATCTTGTAGAATTCCAGCTTCACCGGGGGAACACAGAGTCGCATTTCTCCAGACCTTGCCTTCTAAACCCCTGATCGCGAAGGTGTTTCCAGCTCTGACGCTAGGAACCGGTTGCAACTCACGTCCCATCATGACGTACAGACCCTCTACCTCTGCGACAACAATGTTATTAACATTGGCAGGGTGATCTGGCGATAAAGCGACGCTGTATTTGGGTAAGACGCAATATATTTTGGTTCCAACTTTGATGGTCCCAGAGTATAGGCGAGCAAAGCCGAGGAGTGTCTCGTCATTGGCCGCGGGAAGTTTTTCCGGAGTGTCGGCCGTATCTTCAGAAGCTTCGGTGATTGCTATATTGTCCGAATGATCTGACGTAGCGTCCTTGCGGGCCTCTCTAACTGCTCTTCCTCGGAAGCGCAGTTCTTCCGCTGTTAGAGATCTGACCTTGTTTTCGGGAAGCTCTTTCTTAGGAACGGCAAACATCTTGCTGACATACGCCGTGAGATATGCGCCAGCGTCCGAGTTAGAGGAGTAGAGGTCCTGCTCTACTTTATTCTTGGGCTTGATTTCCTGGTCGAAGACGTTCGGATACAGCATCCGAGGTAGACGAACTGCTTGAGCAGCAGGGGGGGAAGGAACGATGTCGATAACGCTTTGAATTACACAAGTCGAAAGTGGCAACCATTGGTTGAAGATGACGGAGAGTAGTTGTCGAGTGTCTTTCGAACGGAGATCACGAGGCAAAAGCTTCAGATTCAGGGCGGACACAATTTTAGCCACTTTCTCAGCATTCCTACATCTATGTCAAACATTGCTGGTGTCAAAGAGTCAAACACTGACGGGTTTAAGACAACAGCATCATAGACAGCCCAGAGGTTCTCCAACACAAAATACACAAAAAGAGGCTTCAGGGAGCGCCCTTGCAGATGCTTGTAGCTGATGACTCTTTTCGTCTTCGGATCCAAGTAAAAATCTCCCCACAAGACGCGTCGCAAGTTAGCTTCCTTGAATCCAAGCTTGGCGGAGTAGAGCTGGGCAAACTTCCCAACACGGAAGCCCCACCCATCTATGGCGGATGCAAAAACGACATTTCCACGTTCCGGGGCAAAATATATGTCTTCGTCATTCTTCTCTTTGAAGATCTCCTCCTCGTCTGCCGTAGCCTCTCCTTCATCGGCGTACTGATCCTTCTTCGCAGCAAGTCGACGGTCGTGTTCTTCCCTCCAGCGTAGATCATCCTCCATGCGGTCACCCGCAAAAAATTCGCCCATCACTACATTGACCTGTTCGATGAGCCGCGCAAGATGATGATACGCTTCGAGCGGGGAAAGCTTCAGCTCAGTGATCAATCTGTCAAGCTTGTTAATTACAAGGACCGGACGCAAATTGTCCTGCCATGCTTGTCTGAGCACAGCGATAGTCTGTAGGTGGTTACCAGGTCAAGAAATTTAGTCTGGCAGCGCGAGGACTCACTTGAGTGCAAACTCCCTCGACGACATCTACGAGCACTAATGCTCCGTCGCACAACCGGGAAGCGGTAGACACTTCCATAGAGAAATCTACGTGCCCTGGGGTATCAATCATGTTGATAATATAAGTCTTTGAAGGTATGCCTGTGTATGCCTATCATGATACGTTCCTTTGGCCAGACTATGTACATACCGTCATCGCGTTCCCTGACTTGGAACTTGAGTGACACAGCACTGCTTTCCATCGTGATACCACGCTCGATCTCATCTTCGCGACTATCCAGATACCGCAGCTTTCCGGCCATCTTGGACGATATGATGTAGTTCGCAGCGAGGAGCGCGTCCATCAGTGTGGTCTTTCCATGGTCTACATGACCAAGCGTCGTAATAATCCTAACATTGGCAGGATCGAGGGCTTCGGGGCATGGCTGGCTGCTCGCCATCGGGTAATGGTATAGTGTGATACTGCTCTATAGCGAGCCCCGGCGTGCAATTGGGTCCGGTAAATGACTCAGTACTCAGGTCTGGCCCGAATCCCGACGATCCCCGTGATTACGTAACCCGCACACATGTCTTGATGAAGGCACACCAAGCATCGCCGGTGCCGGTGATGCTGCAAGGGCTCAATGATTAAATGAGTATCCGAAATGGTTGGGCTTATGCCAACATATTGTAAAGATGTGACGATGACATACTATAACACGCCGCGTACCCCCGAATGGTGATTTATGACCTTAGCACTGCTTCCAAGCTCTCTCTCAGGGTATCATGCAGCCCCTTCCCAATCAAGACCAGCTTTCCAGAATCTGGAATGCCAACCACGTCCCGTACATCCACAGGTGTAATCTCGTACATGTTTTGAACTCCCTGGAGCATGAATTCTTCGCCGGTCTGCAGAATGAATAGTCCCTTGCAGCGTAGAACCTTGAGGTCAAAGTTATCGTCCTCGTGGTCACCCCCCGTGGGGAAGTCATGTCGCCAAAGCAGTTCTTGAATCCAATGTTCAAGTTTGGTGAGCTGATCAGGTGTCAGAGGAGGGATGAACAGCTGAAGGCTAGATATTCCACGGAGTTCGTAGTGTGTAGTGGAGCTCTGGGAAGTATGATCATGAGAACCATGGTCAGCGTCACCGCATCGATGAGGCTGAAAAGCGGCGTCTTGTAGTTGTTTGGCTCCCGCGTAGGCATCGATGTTCATGATGTGGACTAGATCGATATTTGCTTGTATCGTCCGGTGAATCGGTGCTGATGGATTGACCTTGTGAATCATGTCTTCTGTCACAGTCAGTTTGTCGTCCGACACGAGATCGGCCTTGTTTAATAGAATCACATCCGAACACGCTATTTGTCTGTGCCACTAAGTGTCAGCATAAATATGCCTCATGTGAAAACCTAGCACACCTGAGGCTCTCGCCAATACCATCAACCGAATGATCTTCCTCCATTTGCTGATTAGCTATCAGATCAGATATGAAGCTTTCCATGGATTTGTGTTCGTGGTTACCTGCTGACCAAAGGCTGCATCGACTACGCAGACCACACCATCGAGGGATATTTGCTTGCGAAGCCCCACGGAGTATTCTTCGTTTAGCCAAAACATGGACGCGATAGGACCTGTTTAAATTAAAGTTCGGCTCGATTGGACTTGAGCAATAATGACGATTCTCACCGGGGTCAGCAAGTCCAGTGGTCTCGAGTATGATATGGTCGAATGCACCCTTGCGTTCCATCAGCTTTTCGATAGCAGCGACGCCCGCATCTTTGATGCTGCAACATAGACACCCGTTTGCTAGTTCAAGAAATTCCTCTGAATTCTCGGCCATCGGGTCCTCACTAGAGGTGACGTTGATCGCCTTTGCTAAATCAACGACGATAAATGTGCAATAGACACATGGTCACCGGTTGACAAACCTTCGATATTCTGCCTCATGTTGAGTGGTTAAAGGTGACCAACAAGCAAGCGACGCACAGCTGTGTCCCCAAATTCGTTCATGATCACTGCGATGCGATACCCATGTCGCTCTGTAAGTATGCGCCTGTACACCGTCGGTGATATATCTCGGATGATGGAGAAGTAAGCGCGCTTACCTCAACAGTGTCGACTTTCCGGCACCAAGAAAGCCTGTGATTATAGTACATGGGATCCGCCGTGACTCCTGTGCCTCTGGTTTGGTGGGCTGTATATCATGGTCAATGAGGGTCCTGCGCTGTGTTGTAAGCCTGCCAGTGCCGCCGAGAACGAACCGAACGCGAACCCACGGTATCTCGTCGTCTTGGTCTGGGTCCATGTCCAACACCGCCCCTCCGAACTCCGAAGAATTACTTCCGAGCCGTCAATTGCCTCCACGAATTTTGACCGGTGGCGGTCGTTGTACATCATCTGTTCATTTTTCCTTACACCCAATGGCCGCGCTCTTGAATCTCAGTGACGAGGCCCTGAGGAATCTTGTCCAAGGTCCCGGTGACGTGGAATGGAGGCGAGCCCGGCTTACCCTCTGCCAGGCCATCTCAAGCGCCTGGCTTGGTTGCTGCCACAGCTAACGATGTGGTCCAGGTACGAGATGAGACGGGAGTGTCAAGAAATACTGCCTGGTCTTTTGCTTGGCCCATTCCAAGCTTCGAAATCGCTCGAGACGCTGAAATCTCAAGGTGTCACTCATATGTAAGTCATCAATGTTTGTACCTCCTAGCATCGCTATCACTTGCCACCGTGTACGGAGAGGTTCAATGACGATGTTATAGTGTCTGCATAAGAGATCAGAAGGAGGCTTTCTCTGTCAAGCCTCGCTTTCCTGATCAGTTCACATACTTGGTATTGGACGTGGAGGACAACGAAGAACAGAATGTCATCAGACTATTCCCCCAGTAGGTTCATCCAGGATTTTCGCGTCCCAAGCTAAATTTGTCTACGCAGAGCGGATCAGTTCATCCAACAGGCTTTGACGCAAGGTGGCAAGGTTCTCGTGCATTGCAACGGTACGTCAATTCTGCCACGAACTCCTGTGTTTTTGTCCATTGCTATAATCATGTTTTAGGTGGCATCTCATTGTCTCCTGCATTCGTGGTCATGTTCGTCATGCGGCATTGTCAGCTGTCCTGGGAAGATGCTCTCCATCTGGTGCAGAATCGGCGGTATTGTATATCACCAAACGGAGGGTTTTTGACGCAGATCAAAGTACACGACTTCCTAGCTCACAAAATCGCGTTGTCTTTACTGATTCTCACCTCTTGTGTAGGAATATGAATCCATATACAAGGCCAAGGCGGCGGTTGCCAATTTTCCCGTAGAACCGATGCAAAGAGTCGTGTCTCGCAGGAAGAGGGACGATGAAGAAGAAGACTCAAGGTTCATATGATACACCTTGTTCTTAACCATGCACACCCTGACAATTTCTGGCAGGGTAGAAGACCGCAAAAGGGTACTCGTCGGTGGTGATGGCGATGACGCGATGATGGCCACAGGACCCTGACATTGCAGCCAGATGGCCTCTTGCTGTTTTTTTTTTTTTGGCCTGGGATAATTATTGTACTGTATAAATGATCTGGGCCGTCTACCTGCGCTATGAATATACTTGGGGTCTGCTATTGGGGTATGAGGTGAACGCTGGAAACGGTGACGTTGATTATAACGACTTGATCTTGGCCTTTTCCTTCTCTAGCACCACTTGCTTAGCATGCACATCTATGGTGCCCGTAAGTGTTTGTCCATCAATAAATTGGGGAGTGCGGTACCTTTGCGTTTTACAAAGGCCTCTATTGATATCCCCACAAACACGATAGCCGCTCCGAGCCACTGGCCAATCGTCAGCTTATGGTTATACAAGACTACCGATAAGATCATGGTGAACATTTTTCGGGTGAGGGTGATCGTTCTACCAACAAAGTTAGATGCATTGAGTATACATGAGATGCTGGTACTGACACTAAAGTCAACGATCCAAAATGCTGGAGCGTCTCAAAGATGAACAGTTGGCCAAGCGCACCCGTAACTGAGAACTGAATGAGTGGTACGACGATCGAAGGATGTGACTTGATGAACTCGAGCGCGCTGGCAAACTCGCTCTGTGTACCAGACGTAGGATGTATGACAGGGATATAGGGTAAAGGGAGCGTTCCAAGGGCCGCGGTCAACACCGTACAGAATGCATTGATCCAGAACATCATCTGTTGTCCTGAAACTTTGTACCTCGAGAAAATCTCATCTTGTGTGGAGTTAACGGCGCCGTCGAAGATCAGATTGATGAGAAGATAAGCGATGCCGACGAGCTGGAGGTATGGGGACTGGGCTACGTCAGAGGTCTTGTTGGATGTTGCTTTGGAAGGTTTCTCGTTTCCAAAGAACATGAACACGCTAATGCCGGTCGTGACCAAGGCAACCACGAGATACTTGTGAGGCGCAAATTTACGTCGATAAAGAAGAAAGTTCATGAGCATGACGGGAACGAGCTTGCAGGACTTCCCGAGGACCATAGTAGGGTATGTGATATACGAAAGCGCGGCGAAGCCGAATGGAGCCGCGAAGGCAATGAAAGTGGAACATTGGAGGTAACTGAGGAGGAGGTGTTTACGATGAGAGAGAAGATCCATGGTAGGCGGGCGTCCTTGTCCAGGTTTGTGGGGGTGACCGTTCATGGATGCATCCGTATTCGAGGTTCCGTTCACTTTAGATGATCCATTGGGCTGCACGGGTGCGGGCACTGCAGGGATATCGAGGCCAAGAAGGGATGAGAAAGTGGAGCTAGGCTTTCCGCGCATATAGATGTAACCAAGGGCGGACAAGGAACTAAGGAAGCTCTGGCACGTCCCGATGAATAATGCCGACTTGAATTTGTCCGTGGATTTCCCGTCAATAGACTGGAATGGAACTGACACTGCATGCAGGGAATCAGCTTCTGAGCTTTGGAGAGTAAAATTGTGAGCGTACGTCGCTCTTGCGCGATGGCCCAGAGCTGTTCGTTAATCTGCGTCAGTTGGACTCCCATGGACGTGATAGGACCACTCACGAGAAACATGGCGTACACGCCTGCTATACACAGACCAAGCCTATTATAATGTATGTATGTTAACGCAAGGAATACAATGGAAAGGCAATGATGACTGACCTTAGTAGGGACATTATGAATGCCGCTTCAGGGAATGGCTCCGACTCGGAGGGTGCTCAAGGTGAGATTGAATGAAAACACTAGGTCAATTCGCCTACGTGTCAATGAATGTAGCCCTAGTCTAAGGTTAGGGTTACGACCAACCTAAAAAGGGAGAACTTCCAGTAGCCTTCTATTGACCCTGGGCCACTCCGATCCCGTGTACAGTACATGTGATTCTGGGATGGTCCCAACTTTGAGGGTAAGGCGTGCATGTGATTCTCGGCCCAGCCCGCGATGGTATATTTGAAGTTCCATGATAACGCTCTCGGCCCGAATTGCCTCGGAAGCATATCCTAATTGACAAACCGGAAAGTTTTCCGCTTTCATATATTGCTCTAGAGCCGGGATGGCCCGAGTGGGTCGATGCTGATCATGCCAGTGGGAGGTCATTATTCTACTATGTTATCAGTGTCATTGTAAGTTAGTGGCCACGCCTCGATCGGCAACAAACGGCGAGACATACACAGGGACCAGAATGAGCTGCCATTAGAGCCCACGAGCCAACAATTAGCAATACGACAGAACTTATACAAGACAAGAGTACAATCCGCGAAAATATAAAATATCTACTAAAGGTGCTGTGGGTCGAGGTCCTTCTCTCTCGATGCTACGCCCACTGAGTGACGGCGCACCACGATCTCCACTGCGCCGCTGCGATGATCCTTGTTACTGTTGCCACCGCCACTTTGATCTATGACCGAGTGAAAACGCAACGTGGATTACGTGATCACTACCACAGCTAGTAAGCCTTTATGAGTAAGCCTATCTGCAAAACGGCTAGCCGAGGTAGGAAAAGACAAGAATCCAAACAGCTTTGTGAGGCGGTACCAATTTCACTGCTACTGACCACTCAGTAGCGACTCAGTGCTATCACAATCACCTGTCGTCCTGAGTAATACTCACGACTGCCAACCGGTCTGCTGATGAGGACTTGAATACGGTCCTAAGGTGGCGTACATCGGATGATACCAACAGCCCAACGGGCACAGTTTCCGTCGGGGTTTCGTCGCTGATGCTGACGGCAAGACTCTGTGCAAAATTGCCGAGCCCTCCGAAGTCTCCGGCGGACTACAAGTAGACTGATAAATTTCAGTACAGTACCTCCACCATCTTGTCCCTTGCCTCCCGTCACATCGCTTAGAGCTGAACTGCATCCGAAATAATTTATATTGCGTGGGAAAGTGCCACGTCCCTTTTGAATACACCACCCCCCGACTCACTCTGCTCTTGTCTCCTGCGCTTGTTTTAGAGTCTCTTCCAACGGGAGGGATTCAACTCTCTAGGTCTCCACCCGGCTTCCGCTTGCTGTTGATACGCTTTTCTGGTGCTCCTTCCACCGCTCACAATGGCCGTCACGTCCACCTCGGACATCGCCATCCTCGCAGCCGGCGTCGTCCTCGCTGGTGCTTATCTCTTCCGTGATCAAATATTCTCCTCCAAACAAAAAGTCCTCCCGGTTGCGCCTACAAAAACTTCTAATGGTCACAGTAACCCGAGGGACTTTGTCGCTAAAATGAAAGAAGGGGTATGGTCCGCAGTTTGTCCTTTTCGGCCCCTCAATTGATTCCTCTTTGCTTTAGAAAAAGCGCATCGTCATCTTCTACGGTTCGCAAACCGGTACCGCTGAAGAATACGCCATTCGTCTCGCCAAGGAGGCAAAGTCCAAGTTCGGTCTTTCCTCTCTGGTTTGCGACCCCGAGGAGTACGACTTTGAGAACCTCGACCAAGTTCCAGAGGATTGTTGTGTTTTCTTCGTCATGGCCACCTACGGAGAGGGCGAACCAACCGACAATGCGGTGCAACTCATGCAGAACTTGGCAGACTCATCCTTCGAGTTCACAAATGGTGGACACAAGCTCGAAGGTCTCAAATACGTCGTATTCGCTCTCGGCAACAAAACCTACGAGCATTACAACGCCATCGGTCGCAACGTCGACACTGAGCTGACGAAGATGGATGCCATTCGGATCGGCGAACTCGGCGAGGGCGACGACGACAAGAGCATGGAAGAGGATTATCTTGCTTGGAAGGATGGCATGTGGGATGCATTTGCGGAAGCTATGGGTGTCGAGGAGGGTCAGGGTGGAGATTCCCCTGACTTTACCGTCACAGAACTCGATTCGCATCCCCCTGAAAAGGTTTACCTCGGTAAGCTTTCCATTTTTCATTCGTGTCGGAAATGCTTAGTTATCTACTAGGTGAATATTCCGTTCGTGCTCTGACCAAGACCAAGGGCATTCATGATGCCAAGAACCCTTATGCGTCCCCCGTTTCGGTATCTCGGGAACTTTTCAAAGCTGGAGCGAATCGGAACTGCGTGCATATTGAATTCAACATAGAAGGCTCTGGAATCACTTACCAACATGGTGACCATGTCGGCGTCTGGCCATGCAACCCTGACGTCGAGGTAGAGCGCTTGCTTTGTGTGCTCGGGCTCGGACACAAGAAAGATACCGTCATTAATATTGATTCCCTCGATCCAGCTCTGGCCAAGGTTCCTTTCCCTGTCCCTACCACTTACGGCGCGGTTCTTCGCCACTACATCGATATTAGCGCGGTCGCAGGTCGTCAAATGCTAGGCGTCTTTTCCAAGTTTGCACCATCTTCGGAGGCTGAGGCTTTCCTCAAAAAACTGAGCAGTGACAAGGAAGAATATGCTACAGTTGTCACGAATGGATGCTTCAAGCTCGGAGAGGTGCTTCAGCTTGCCGCTGGAAACGATATTTCAGTTTCCCCCACTCCTGACAACACCACAGCATGGTCTATTCCCTTTGACATCATTGTTTCCTCCATGTCCCGTCTGCAGCCTCGCTACTATTCGATTTCTTCTAGTCCCAAGCTTCATCCCACCACGATTCATGTTACTGCCGTGGTACTCAAGTACGATTCTATTCCCAACTCTCTGTTGGCTGCGCGTTCTGTCTATGGTGTTGGCACCAATTTCTTGTTGAATGTCAAGCATGCCGCGAATGGAGAGCCTATTACAGCACTCCCTTCCTACGCCATTGAAGGGCCCCGCGGAACTTACAAGGAGGAAGCTCTATACAAGGTCCCTGTTCACGTGCGACGTTCAACATTCCGTTTGCCCACCAACCCCAAGAGCCCCGTTATTATGGTTGGTCCTGGTACCGTGAGTATTATGGAACACATGATATAAGGGTTGTTTTCTGACGAAATTGCAGGGTGTTGCTCCATTCCGTGGTTTCGTGCAAGAACGTGTCGCTCTCGCCAGACGCACGATGGAGAAAAATGGTCCAGATGCACTCAATGACTGGGGTACTATCTCACTGTTCTACGGCTGCCGCAAGTCCACCGAAGACTTTTTGTATGCGGAGGAATGGCCCAAGTATGTAGAAGACCTGAAGGGCAAGTTCAAGCTCCAGTGTGCTTTCTCCCGTGAGCCTCCCTACAAACCAGACGGAAGCAAGATATACGTGCAAGACCTTATCTGGGAGGACCGGAAGAACATCGCAGATGCAATCCTTGTTGGCAAGGGATACATTTACATCTGCGGTGACGCAAAGTCGATGAGCAAAGCTGTGGAAGAGGTGCTTATGCGGATTCTTGGCGAGGCCAAGGGAGGGAGTGCGGAAGTGGAAGGCGCCGCAGAAATCAAGTTGCTCAAGGAACGGTCACGGATGTTGTTGGACGTTTGGAGTTAATCGGTATGGAAGATTTCAGTCTTTTGGGGCGTGCCCGGCCTGCACGCACTTTGAACGACATGTATTCACGACGTTCCTATGGATCTAATGAATAGACTTGCAGCGTAGTTGCTTATATTATCTTATGAACGTCTCCACTCTATTTTTTACACTGTCTTGGGCTGAAGGAGTAGATAGAGCATGAATCGGGTTTCTCGATACATAAAGGCATTACTAGATTTATTTTATTTACCTGGTAACCGATGCGGATCGGGTTCTACACTTGGCCTCCGAGGTCTTCCACGGCTGCAACCTGGCAGTGCTCGAGTACCCGCAATGTTACGGACCAGGAGAACTCATAGAACGGCTATGCTTGGAGCTTTGTCTCGTTCAGGTCGCTGCTCGCGGAGGGCATATTCAACGACTGGCAAGATCCAGACGAGTCTCCGCGACAACCATACAACTCCACCCTCGGAACACACCTCGACGGCTACGACCGCCGAGACACATGTCGTTAGTCCTGCTCCTGGGCAGACCCAAGCACAAAGCACTCTCAACTCTGCACCATCGATCGACCTCGAGGCCCTCCAGAGCCGTCTCCGAGATTGGAGCGTTCTCGCAACGTCTTCTCTCCGACAACGCGCGGACCACTTGTCCAAGAAAGCCACGACCACGTTTTCAGACCTCGGTCAGCATCTCAATCGGGTGACGGGGTACGAAGAGATCGAGATGTTAAAGAGACGGGTCGTCGAACAAGGTACAGTACTCCACTTCTTTTACGAACCTCTAGGCAGAAACTGACGCACGTCACGTCCAAGAGGCTCGAATCAAGGCGACGCGACATGCAGCTAGGGAAGCCAAGACGGCGTACGACGACGCCGTCCTGCAGCGCTCCATCTCGCAGCGGCAGGTCAACGACCTGCTCCAGCGCAAGTCGAGCTGGACCGAGAACGACGTCGGCCATTTCACCTCGCTCGTTCGCTCAGACCACTCGTTCGAACAAGAGGAAGGGCGCGCGAAAGCACGCGTGGCGGAGACGGAGGACGCGGCAGATCGGGAGTTTAGCGCGTTAATGCGGGTGATATTGGCGCGATACCATGAGGAACAGGTTTGGAGCGACAAGATTCGGAGCGCTTCGACGTATGGGTCTTTGGCGGTGCTTGGGGTCAACGTGGTCGTGTTTATCATGGCCATCATCGTCGTGGAGCCGTGGAAAAGGAAGCGGTTGGCACAGACGTTTGGGAAAAAGGTGGATGAATTGGGTACCGAGACAAAGGCTGCGATGAACGCTGGTGCAACTCTACTAGAAGAGCGGCTGACGGCGCACGAGAAGGTATTAGCCGATCTGGTCACTCAGGCGTCTGCAAAAGCTCGGGAAGGATTCTTCGTTGCAGAAACACCGCTCAAGGGGGCATCTCCAGAGGAGACACCTGTACCCACAGCTCCACCATGGTGGTCTTGGCAGGCATATCTCTCCTACCCACATCTTGGTGTTGTCCGGAGCCGTGAGCTTATGCTTGTAGCCGGAAGCGCTGCAGCTGGTGGAGTCATAACACTTTTGGCGCATAGCTTATTTGCAAATTGATATATCATTAATGCTCTGAACAATGTATCCCGTCATAGCCTCGTACAGTTAGACCCTGCAATGCTATTCACCCCTTTCCGCAGCTTCCTGCCCTGGGTCAGGGACATTTATGCTCCGGTACACTCGACAGTGAACTCTGGAAAAGACGCGTTTGCAATGTGGGGTGTATCTTCACTGACTGAACCCACCTTTCTAGCATAAGTTCCTTGCGCTCATGCATGCCACACTCGCTCCAACTTTCAGTGTCCCACTTCACCCAACCCCACCCTTCTTTGATCTACAGTGAAGGTTAGATTCAGACGCAGACCAGGTACGAAGAGGTGCGTACCTCTGGCTTTTTGTGCGGCGCTAGCGCCACAAGCCAATGAGCCTTTGTGCTTAGCTCCCGCAGAAGAGCAAATAGCTCGGACGAAGACTCGATGAGATGCAACGCGAAGGAACAGACAACCATGTCGATCCTATCGATAGACGAGTGTGCATCGTTCGCCTGGCTGGCCCCGATTGAGGTCACAGCCGATACAATGGGGGGCAGCAAGCCTTCTGAGATTTCGCGAAAAGAAAGGGGCGCGCAAGGCAACGTGGTGCGTTCTGCGTAAGCTGCCTGGGTATACTGCAGTCCTTCATGAGTGATTTCCTTGGAACCTTCAACTGGCATGCGCTCACAGGATCCGCGGCTGTGATCAGCAAGTCATCCGGCACCTGCCTTATCGTAGGGGTGGAGGACCCCCCTTCGAGTCCGTCAGTTTGAATTGGTTCACGCCTTTGGGGCGCTATTCCCTTTTTGCCAGATTGTATTCCCAAGATTCCGCGTTTCCACCATTCATAAGCAGCTACGGTGACTTCCCCACTTCGTCGACGATTGAATATACGTTGAGCGGCATTGATGGCAAATAGAAGAAAATGCGTTACCTGCCTGGTTGAGGTGAACTCGAGTCCGAGTTCGATCATCCGTAAGATGTATGAAGACGCACCAGATGCCATGTCAAAAATGAGAGGTGGTCTGGCACCAAAAGACTTTTCCTCGTGAGCCCACCACCTAAATTCAAGAACCGTCATTCACATCAACACCGTATATCCTTTTTCTGCACTGACCTTTCCAGCCAAGTAAACATGCATGCACGAACACCCGGAAAGTGTGGATTACGATAAGACGCGCCGACCTTTCAAAGTATGAGCAGTGTGTATTGGTGCGATATCTCGTCGCAGGTCCGAACCTGTTTATAATACTGCGTTCGATTCAAGTGCCGAGTGAGAAAAGACGAATGACACAAAGAGCTTTATTGCCGTACGTTGTCTACACCATGTTCCCCATAGTTGGCTCGCATGGATTGTTGGAGGTTACCTGTAGTCCCTACGCGATGGGATCTACCGCCGTTTGACATGATGATGGAAGTTGATCGAGTTAAGTCCGAGTCATTCTCGGCAAACCGAACTGTACTGATTACGATAAGAGTTATTTATTTATTTCCGAGCGAGCCATTAAATATGGTCTCGACGCGTCTGTGGCTCATGATCTTCCCTTAGAATCACCAACTCCAAGCCCAGAGGTGACCGCACTTCTCAATGGCTGATACACTAGAGGACGTCGTCCAGGTCGAATCCGAGCCAACGGTACAACGCGACGCCGACGTCGAAGCAACCCCACTAGAAGTAGACGAAGAGGTCGCACAGGAGCAAGCGCGAGACAAGCGGGAAGGCAAAAAGGACGCCACTGCACTACGAGATCGCGAGCCAGGCAAATCCATCCTGCCGTTCTTAAGAGTACAGAAGATCATCAAGGCGGACAAGGTACGTCCCGTCGCCGCGACGCGTTGATCGCAACGGACGCGTGACTGCAGGACGCGGGTGTAGGATCTGCCTATGGTAGCCAAGGACGCGACGTTTTTGATCTCGCTTGCGACGGAAGAATTTGTCAAGAGGCTTTCGCAAGCATGTCAGAGACTTGCTGAAAGGGAGAAGAGGACGACCGTCCAACAAAAAGACGTTGGTAACGTATCGCTGTTTTTCCGTAGTATGCTGTTCATCTCAATACCTCGTAGCTAATATCGTCCGTCGAGTGGATGAATTTCTGTTCTTGGAGGGTAGGTTGACAGACAGCGAGGAACATCGAAAACGCGTTCACGTCCAATCTTACAGAAATAATTGGGTCTCAGGAGTCGACGGGGAGACGAAAACCCCAGAAAGCCAAGGTTGACGCCACGGCGCCTGGTGATCAGGATGAATCACAGACAACCCTCCGCAACTTCATCCAAAAAGCGAGCGAAAACGAGGACGCTGGGGAGACTAACAACATTGTCATGGATGAAGACGGGGCTATGCATACTGCATGATGTACGTGGATGTAAAAGTCATTCAGACACTAGTGGGCTGATACACGAAGTAACCATCGCACTGCTCTACACAATATTAATGCAGGTGAAATGTAACGGTCGCAACCAGACTTTTGAGCGTTATGCGAGTACGCATAAAGGAACTTGTCATTCTCGTCGTCAAGTGTAAGGGTCATTAACCTATCTATTCAACATTAAGTGGGGAAAAGGACATGGTTCATACTGCTAGAGGAGCGAGATATATACTTCAGATTCTCTCAGCAAATGCAGCTGCGAGGAACTCCTCAATCTCTTTCTTGTGCTGAATCTTCAAGGGACGTTCGTAAGTGAATATGAGGGCAGTAGACTCAATCCATACCTTGCTACCAGTCGCGACAGAGCTGGTCGGTTGACGTCCCGCGTAGTGAGGATATTTCCCGCGATGGTATTGTGTCTCATTGGCGGCAGTCAGAATGCGAGGACCAACATAGGTCCATGCTCCATTGTTGAGCGGCTCCTCCTGAAGTTCAGGTTATTACAACCCGGAAACATAAGCCACAAAAAACAACATACCTGACACCACAAAAGCTCAGCATTAGGGTATTTGTCCAGATGATGAGTGATCTAAAAACCATGAGTAGACGGAAGACCCTAGAAAGGTGATCTTACGAGATCGTAAGGGAAAGGCGACACTTGTTCTATGCGACTTATGGCGACATCTTTGATGCCCTTGTCTTCACGTTCTTGCAAGAGAGTATGGTAGACCTGGCCTAAAGATCGAGTTAGTGGGTGGATCCTGACAAGGCGATATCAAGTTTACCTGTACAAAGGATGTGACGACGAATCTGCTCAGGTGGGACCAAGTCCTCTGGGTGAGGCTCGGGCAGATATCGCTGGAAGTGCGTGTCTCCGATCATCTCTGATAGGTCTGAACGTGCCCGAGGATGGCGTAACAGTGATTTCGAGAAGAAGATAATCAACTGGTAATAACATGGTATTTGAGCATGGAGAGAAGGAAACGAAAGGGAAGGAGTATACCGGTTTCCGGAAATCACGATGTATTTGCCGACGGAGGACATGGAACTATTTGATTGTTAGTATCATTATCATATAACTCTGCAGATTTGACCCACGTAGTTGGCAGGCGTCCTTGTGAACGCGTCAGCTAAGGAGGGTTGTATACAACGAGCATGACTTACGTAGGATACACGACCTGCATGTTGCAGTCTTGATGCTGCCTTTCTATCTTCTCAGGCGTGGGGAAGACGTGGGGATGATCGTCGCAAAGCTGCAGGAAACGTTCAATTCGCCCACTCGAGTGCTCTGGTCCTTGACCGTCATAACCATGAGGCAAGTTCACGACCAAGCCACTTCGTTGTAACCATTTCCGTTCTCCGGCCGCGATGAACTGATCGATGATACATTGCGCGTTGTTTGCAAAGTCACCAAACTGAGCCTCCCAGATAGTGAGAAAGTCGGGAGAAACAAGTGAGTAGCCTAGTTCGAAACCGAGGGTTCCGTATTCGGAAAGAGACGAGTTGCAAACGACGAACCGTGCCTGGTTCGAACCAAGATCGTTCAACGGCACGTATTGCTGCTCGTTCACTTGATCGTGGAGGACGACGTGGCGCTGCGAGAAGGTTCCTCTCTCGACATCCTGTCCCGATACACGAACATGAACCTTCTCGAGAGCAAGAGAACCAAATGCCAGAGCTTCGGCGGTGGACCAGTCGATACCTTGACCTTCTTCTACAGTCTTGCCTCGTTGGGTGAGAATCCGGGCCAGGTTGCGGTGTGGGGTGAAACCGGCTGGCCATTGCGAAATAGCTTTACCAACCCTCTGGAGAGTCTCTTCATCAGTGCCAGTAGAACGAGTTGGGAGCGCTCTCTCTGCTAGCTCGCGGGGCGATGGGAATCCCGGCCAGGATGCCGAGAGCCATTCCTTGCTTGTGGGAACGTAGTCCTTGGCAGCTGCGGCAGCCTTCTCCAACATCCCCCATACCCACTTCTTGTGCTCCTCAATGTCCTTCTCCGTAAAGGTACCGCGTCCAACTAAGAACTTCGAGTATTGAGTCAACGTGGTGGGCTGCTTGGCTATGGCCTGGTACATCCGAGGTTGCGTGAAACTGGGCTGGTCCGTTTCGTTGTGACCATAACGCCGGTAGCAAACAATGTCGACCACGACGTCGCGCTTGTACTTGGCGCGATAGTCCGCCGCGAGCTGACAAACAAAGTTTACGGCCTCGGCGTTGTCGCCGTTGACATGGAAGATCGGTGCGTCGATAGATTTGGCAATGTCAGATGGATAAGGCGTTGAGCGAGCAAAGCGGGGGTCAGTGGTGAATCCGATCTGATTGTTAACGATGAGGTGGATGGTGCCGCCGGTGCCGTAGTTTGGCAGATTGTGGAAGCCCATGGTTTCGTAAACGATACCCTGTCCTGCGAAGGCGGCATCTCCGTGGAGAAGGACGGCCATTGCGGTATTATGGGTAGTATGATCTCCTTCTACATTTTGTAGGGCAAACGTCTTTCCAAGAACGACTGGATCTTCGGCTTCGAGGTGCGATGGATTAGCAACGAGCGAGAGGGAGACTTTCTTGCCCGATGGAGTAGGTCGTACGTAATTAGCACCCAAGTGATACTTGACGTCACCAGCTGCTGAATCATCGTCCAGCGCGCCAGCGAACTCGTTCAAAATGGCCTCGATAGGCTTGCGGATGACATTTGCCAACACATTGAGACGGCCACGGTGTGGCATGCCAATCGTAACATGTTTGACACCATTGTCAACGGAGCGGTCGATGAGGGCCTTCATCCCCGGAATGAGTGCCTCGCAACCCTCTAATCCAAACCTCTTCTCATTGGGGTATTTGCTAGCAATGAATTTTTCGAAAGACTCTGACCAGATGAGTCGGTCTAGAATCATGCGTTTCTCTTCAAGTGTGTAGTTCCACGGTTTGGGAATCTCGACTCTTTCCCTGATCCAATCACATTGTTCCTTGTCAGGAATGTGAACGTATTGAATGCCAATAGCACCACCTGAACCCCGTTTAGCAGACGTTCGACAGTGTGGTTTAGAAACTCACAGTATATACGTCTCAGGGTCTTTATAATGTCACGAAGGGTCATTGTCTTCCTATCCTCCGTGGCGAAGTGGGGAAGAATACCAGGACCGAGAGCGATTTGTTTGTCCAGATCACGCTCCGTGAAGCCGTAACGACTGAGTTCGAGTTCCGCCGGATGGACGTCCGCGAGGTCAGCGTCGAGGATACCGAGGGGGTCGAGTTCGGCAACATGATGTCCCCGGACTTGGTATGCGCGTACCAAAAGTTG
This sequence comes from Tylopilus felleus, assembly GCA_038091295.1. NCBI lineage: Eukaryota > Fungi > Basidiomycota > Agaricomycetes > Boletales > Boletaceae > Tylopilus > Tylopilus felleus. The sequence continues at coordinate 8,772 of JBBPOE010000068.1, read as the reverse complement.
GACCTAGGACGAATGAGAGAGAACGAGGTGCGAATAGCGCGAGACTTACTTTCAAGTGATCGTCCAACTCCGCGCCTCCAACTGCGTGGAGCGCCGGAGCGCCGTCAGCAGGTGGTGCGATCAAACCAGGAGGGGGGTAAAATGCCTTGGCACTAGGCAGCCCGCGCTCCATGCCCGAGAAATAGGTGGCCCATGAGGCATGGACCGACTGAGGGTCCTGCCTCCAATGCCTGTACATTTCCTCAGCATAGTAGGCGTTCGTTCCGTTTGCGAACGGATCGTTCGATGAAGGCGGTGCTGCTGGAGTGGCCAAGGTGCGGTGGGCCACTGTGGCAGACACACGCCCGGAGCCAGCTCGCAGAGCGTACGGAAACCGCCTAATTACTTGGCGCGAAAGCATTGCGGGGAGAACGACGAAACGAAGAGAGGAATTCGAGATGACAGCTGGCTAACGACTCGCGGAACTGCTTGGTAGGATTATGTAATACACACCGGAACAAGCCGGCCTCGTGCTTCATTCCTCTTGCTGAATGTTTTCGCAACACATGGCCCCCGAGGTACTAACTATTGCCGGGACAACAACTGAAGACCCAGATTTGAGTACTTTAATCCCTGTAACACCCGGCAGGTGACAAGGCTTCCATCATGATCCGTGACGCGTTACTCGAGTCAGTCGCCACAGGCCCGCTTTGCTTCCGCTCACGGTAGAACTGACTCAGCTGCTTCATCGTCTGCCCGAAACCGTCGCACACAGAGACACCATCCCGAATCCACGCAGGCAACTTGTTCTGGATGCTTGCAGAACAGTAACGCCGATCAACGAGAATGAGAGATGCCCAATCAGTACGATGACGAATGGCCCGGCCTATGAATTCGTGATTATGATTAGCACGCGGAAACCGTCAAAGGTGTCTTACCAATGCTCTGATTAACCGCACTCATGCACATGTTCTCATAGAGCTCCGAAGCAGCGTCCTTGGACCCCGGATGCCTTTTCGTGCCTAGTTTCTTTTCTACCTCGTTTGCGTAACGCATCCGTTCCTGTAACTCTGGGGAATTTTTATTTGCAAACGGCAGGCCGATCACGATAACGGCTCGGGCGAGCTCGTCCGAAAAGTTCAGACCCTCCGAGAGCTTACCGCCAACCACTGCAAAGAGTATGGCACCCGTCCTCTTGTCGGACACATCAATGGACTGGCCGGTGGTGAGTAGAAGTCACTCGGGATGCATTCTTTAGACGGACCAATGTTTTTACTGCATCCGCAAACTGTCGCAGTGTTGACTCAACACCATTACTGTCCTGTGGTTCCAAGAACACCTGGGACATTCAGTGAGCGCGCCGTCTTCCATCACAAAAAACTAAAGCTAACCGTCTTCTTCGCCCCAAACTTGATCATATGTTGCGTCGTGTTCCAAGCTTTCTGGGCAAGGTTCAAAGCTGAGTAGGATGGGAAGAACACGACCATCCCTCCCGGAACCACGCTGCAAAGGTTCAAGATAAGTTGTCCCAACTCTACGAGTAAACGTTGGTCCGTCTGTTGGGCATATTTGAATTCTAGGAGGGAACCTGCTGGACCCTTGGTGACACATAGTGTTTGAACATGCGACCGCGGAACGATATGTCCACAAGAAAAAGTCGATAACCGCTCGGAGGGTAACCAGGGGAATAGTTGCACAATTATATCTGACATCTATCGTCATATCAGTTCCCAAGACACAGCAACAGTGAACCACAATAACCGGAGACATAGTACCACCTGCCAGAACGACCGACCGTGCGCTTTCCACCACTTCACGAAATGTTGTCGATGGATTGAGAAGTTGATACTTTATCTCTACTTCTTCTTGATGTGTTCGGTCACCCACGAGGGAAAGGATAATACGCCCGTCTGGTGATGTGTTATGGGATGACTACTTCCAATGATAAGAAACCCGAGATCACCTTCTCTGGCACCTACAAGGCCCACCATGAGCGCCTCGATTGCGTGGAGTGGCGGAGTACCTTGGCTTCCTGGTTTCTTGGAAGAGTCTGCTGCGGTGTCAAACAAAGACAAGCGAGAAGGCGATAGCAACCTACTTCGACCCTCTCCACCTGACACCGCTTCAGCATAGCCCGATATCTTTCTTGCAATCTATGTAATGTCATCGAGAAGATGCTCGAATCCAAAAAAACTGAAATTTACTTTACTCTTCTTCAAGTATGCCTCGATTTCAAGCAAATTGATCCCCGCTGCCTTCCTTCCAAGCTTTTCCACGATGTTCGGAATCGTGAAAACCTCAGTTCTCACGTCGGCAGTTGAACCCGCCTCGGATTTAGTCGCTTTCCACTCATCCGTGATCTTTTGAATGGCCTCCATGTAGCTGATGAGACGCTTGAGGTGAAGACTGTGTTGTGCAGAAAGACGCGTCCGGAATTTCTCGTAATACGTCATGACCTGATTTAACGAGGTCGACAATATGTGAGACGTTACGCGGACACTCGATAATGAAAGTAAAGTAGGAATCAAGTCTGATGAGTGACTTTAGGAACCAACTCCAGGGCGCTAACGCTTACTATGAGCTTCATCGATTATGACAATTTGGTTCGAAAGGTCTATTCCTAGCGCCTCTCGCGCCGACTTTTGTAGTAACAGATTGTATGGAAGGGTTACGAGCTGGGGAGTGATCAATGACATTAGAATAAGGCAACAATCATCCAAAAACCAGCCAACCTCTGCTTGAGGAATTGCCTTTCGAGAACCATAGTACGGGCATGTCTGGGCGTTCTTCCCAGCAGTGGCGAGATCTTCAATGTCTTTCGGAGATGCCTGTAGGAAATTTGTAAATGCTATTAAAGGTGTCGGGTCATAGACCCACCAGAATTTGATCTCGGAGATCAATCAAGCGCACTTGGTCCTCCGAGGGCGGAAGATATAGACACCGTCTCTCCTTGCGTCCTACACCCATAATCAGCCGACTCCCATAACGTCGAACAGGCGTACCAACCGTCTTGCAAATCCCGGCATTTTTCATCCAAGTCTCCCGGCTTTGACCTGATATCTTCATTGATGCAAAGCTGTTTACGTGATCCGAGAGAGACAGTTCGCCATTGCCGCCGATCAGTCCCAGCATGCTCTTCTTCATCAACTTCCAGGCTCCGCTTCTTCGTTTGTCCGGACGAAATAGAGCAGTCCTCGTTACTAGGGCCTTGGGAAGGGTGATGAATAATGTATGATACATGTTTGAACTTTAACTTTTGAAGTTCGGGAATAACTTGAGTCAGCTGCGAATGGGTACGGGATGTATAGTAAACTTTGGTGCACGTCGGTTCTTGGGTGTCGACCCGCTCATGATTTGAGGTTGTGTTGTTGAGCCTATGTTTGAGTTAAGGGGGTTCGCTCCATGATAGGATTGGAGGCGACGTACTTTGCCATCAGTTCACGAACGGCGGGTGAAATATTGTCTTCCGGTTCGTCCATCTCTCGATCAGGAAGATACAGTTCTTCACCCCGGTCGTCGGGTGCTTGCAAGGACTTCGCAGGAACCCGCTATTCCCCGTTTGTCAGGTGTGGTAAATGCAAATACGAACAATCATACTTGACGCTTCGTGATCTTGGCGTTTGCCAGCGCTCGCAAGCGGGCCTCGGCCTTTCTCGCTTTCGCTATCCTTTCTTCATATTCGCGGTCTTGTGCCTCGAGCTCTCTTTGTCTTATCTGTGCTGTCTGAGCGGAGACCCATGCTGGTTCTGCGGCCACGTCGCACGTGCAGCGGGATGAGACGCGTGTAGTCTAGCCTCGCGAGCATGCAACGGATCTTACCAGTACGCGCTTCCTGAGCAATCTGACCCTTGCGCGCACGTTCCCGCTCGTCGGTGATCCACGATAAGCTTGAGCAGAGGAGACTCAGAGTTTTCCCCTGAAAGAGAGCGTCAACGAGTCAGAGGAGACGCTGGCCACCGACTGAGCGCGTACCGTGCCTGTTGGGCTCTCGACGATTGTGACATGTTTTTGTTCGATGGAAGAATAGACGTGTTTCATGATGTCTGTCTGAATGGAATAGGGGGGGTCATATGGAAAGGCAGGAAACCTCTCGGGTGTGGGCAGGACGAGATCCTCGTGGCTCATGATCATGATGGTGGACATGCCACACTGCGCGCGTCGCGTCAAAGAGAGTCGCGTGATCTCGGACGAGTCCGAAGAATTAACTATAGGACACTTTGAGAATTTCCAAGATTAGGGACACGGAACGTTACCACGAATCTGGGTCAATCAGAAGCTTAAGTGGATTGAATCTTCGATAAGAAGAGCAGTGATGATAGTGAATCAAAGTTCGAAGTCAAAAAGTAATTATGTAAAGGAATGGGCGGCGTCTCGATAGAAACTAAAGTGTAGGTATTGGAAGTGTTGAAACAGTGGATGTGAGGACAAGGTAATGCGGGCAACATACAAGGGATGAAGTGGTCAGAGTACAGAAAATTATACAGCCTCTCCTGGGTGATAGCACGTGTATGGCTTGTGCAGTTTATACGGCCATCGTACAGCAACCATCGCTAGATCCTTGACACTCACGGGCCACTGGATATCCCGGGGAGCTCAAGGTTTACTACATCCTTCCAAGAATTTCTTGAGGACCTTGTCTGCCGCAGCGTGTTCGTCTTTCAGCCGAGCCAATAACGGTTTGATCCTTGCAAACGCATCTTCTGTTGATATGTTGACATCTGGCTCCTTGGGGTCGATCCGATTGCCAAAATGCTGCATGTTCTCGCAGATTTCCTGCACCCGTACGACGCCCAACGAAGCGGACGAGCCCTTGAGATAGTGACCCAGTTTGCCAAGCTGTGTCAGGTCGTGCTTTGCGCTGGGAACAATTGAGTCGTCAACGGTACTTCATAGGGACAGACGAGCGCACAAGCTTTCGTCCAGTTGTTTGATGGTAGCTTGTGCCTGGTCGAGGTAATCTTTCACCAAGCCTCGAGAGAACTCCCGGGTGTCGTCTCCCTCGTCTATCTCAAGTATCTGGTCGAATACCTCCATGTCCACGACGTCGCGATTGGCTGACAACTTACGGAACAAAGAGCGGTGGTGAGCACTACGTGGGGTGGACACTCGGCGGAGGAGGGGCGAGAATTTGCAAGACGGGACAACGTACCTTGTCCGGACATGATTCTGCGAATGACTCTGATGATGGGGTGGCGAGAGGCTGAGCCTTTGAAGGAAGACATAGTTCTTCGGACACGGCACGAGACTTGGCGTCAAACTTCTTTGGTGGCGGAGCTTTGTTGGACGGGGAAGGCGGGGGTCGTTTGGGGTTGTCGTCGTGGTAAATGGGAGACCGGGTCCGCATTGCTGTTGGGTCTGCGAAACGAGACGACATGGCGAGGGAAGAAGGAATGACAGACGAAATCGAGGGTAAACGAGTATGAAATAGGCTATAAGTCAGACGTGCGAGAGGGATCTCTTCCCGAGTCAAGTACATAAGTGGACAGCCGACTGATTATCGACCATGAGATCACATCACAGCATTATTGCCTATACTCGGAACAAACCCCCCTTCTACAGCGGACATTACCACCAATGGTAAACCCTTGGGTACCATTTTGCAAATATGCACACCATGTCCATTACCGCCCCCTGCTCGGCCACTCGACCCACAGCGGACATCCGATCTCATACCCAGTGCCCCAGTTCTTTCCGCTCGCCACACACGCTACACGACCTTGCGCGCACTCATCCTCGCGATTTCATCGATCGAATACCCTAACTCCTGCAAGATCTACACCCACATGAGACGCTCGCCCACAACGACACACGCATGTGGCCCACATACCTCCGTCGTATGTTGTGAAAGCCAAGGTGGCGGTCGCCTCACTGGCATCCTCTTGCCGTTGTAGGTAACAGGTGGTGCAACCATACGAATTCTCCCTGCGCGGGGATGCTATTCCAACAAGTGTCCAGCCATGCGAGCACACGTTACGCAGTCGAAACACCTACTTCAATTTCAATCGTCGATTCACGAGCAATCGCCTGGGGATGCGCAAACGTCTGACCGATATTATTGATCGGTCCAAACGGAATCCTTGCCAAGGATATATCATTCTCGTGTGAATGCGATTGACTCGGAATGATACGAACCCAACCCCCGTCAATCGCTCGATCCAGTAGTCTCTATTGTGTTGTTTCAACGCCGTAGAGATTATGTCAATGAGTTCCTCCCGGTTCACTACCCGAGCCGCGTTTGTCGAGAAGCGAACGTCATCTGCGAGCTCGGGCTTCTGGAGGATCGTGGCAGTGAGAAGCCTGAACTGTGGAAGATTAATTCAGTGGGTCAGTCGAGATCACTAAAATGAATGGGGATACTTGTTTGTCGTTGCCCGCACCAATCATTAAGAAGCCATCCTGGCAAGGGAAAACCTGGTAAGGTACTATGGAAGGGTGTGCAGTGCCTTGCCGAGAAGCCTCTCGACCGGCAATGAGGTAATTAGAAGCTATGTTGGCCAGTCCTGCAAGCTGAACGACCTAAACGGAGAACTTGGATACAAGGGGGCGTGCCTACTTGAGTCTCAAACAGGTTACAATCAATCCATACGCCTTGGCCAGTTTGCTTCACGGAACGCAATCCTGCCATGATGGCACCATGGGCATAGAGGCCGGTCATGATATCAGTGACAGCCACTCCCACTTTGCACGGGGCACGATCGGCTTCGCCTGTGCTAAGGTAGATCATAGCACACATGAACGGAGAAGATAGAAGCGACGTGCTGACATGTGCATCAGGCCTGCCTCGGCTTCGATAATGACATCGTAGCCTGCGGCTTCGCGATATGGCCCCGTTTGCCCATAACCTATCGAAGCTAATGTAAACGAGATTTACACGTTGAAAGGAGTGGCTGTTACCAGTAATTGAAGCATAGACGAGTCGAGGGTTGATTTTCTGGCAATCTTCCCAGCCAAGACCCAGCGAGGCAAGCTTGCCAGAGACGAAGTTTTCGACAAGGACGTCCGAGGACTTGACTAGCTTGTGTAGGATTTCGAGGCCCTCTGGTTGTTTGAAATCGACTGTGATCGATCTCTTGTTCCTATTAACTGCAAGGAAATAGGTCGATTCTGGAAGTAGATGGGAAGCTTCGATGGGTGCATCTTTTGTCACAGGTGCAGATGGCGGTGACCACGATCCTGATCACTGCAAGGTCCCATCAAGTGAGAATGAGATGAAACCGTGGACGACTGACGTGTGTCATCTCCTCTGGATATTTCTTCTATTTTGATGACATCTGCCCCCAGGTCTGCCAAGAGCATGGAACAGGTTGGACCAGCCAACACCCTTGTCAGATCAAGGACCCTTACCCCGTTCAAAGGCGGTGGGATTCCAGTGCCGTACGCAGCGGCAGAGAAGCACCTTGCGCCAATTTTCCGGTGGGTACGTGGTCTGAGAACGAGCCCAACGGGCAGTGTTGGTGGTACCTTTTTGAATGCACTATACCTGAAAAGCGAGTTCATGGGTGAGCGGGAAATGGAACTGTTGACGAGAACGTCAGAGCGTACGTGAACGCGTGAGCAGTCACGGCACCGAAATTAGACCTTGGACTGAGTGTCGGATGTCTGACCCACTTCATCTTCGGCTGGATTAACGAGGAATGAAGACCCTCGGACACCCAACTCACTCGCGATACCTTGTCCAGTTTCATCTGACGCACCCAGCCAGAGAAAACCAACAGCCCGTTGGCCATGGGCTTCTTCTCCTCCAGAACGCCAGAAGACACCCACATCCTCGAGGAAGAAAAGTCTGTGGTCCAGGTCATTCGGTCCCGATTCGTTAGTACTCTCACATTCATCTTTTTGTCTTCGCCACTCACTCCGTTTCATAGTATGGCAAATATAAAGGAAAACAACGGGAGACCTTTGTCAACATCACATCACCCCCGCTCTTGCGCGTGGGTGGAAAATCACAGTTGTCTGTCGACCAGGGTACTCTATCACCTACAAGCTCCAGTCGTTCGCCGTTGCGACCTCTCGAGGCGTCTATTCCTAGGTCAGCTCCTCGGGCCCACACAGATGCGATAACGTGCGTATTTATCTTCTGCCGAGGTCTTTCAAAGTTCACCGTGGAGGACAGTTCAACTCTCGCACAGCGTCTCAACGAATTGGCAGTGGCCAATGCGGAGGGTCTGTTAAAGTAAGTCCCTCCAAACAACGCCTGGCAGTGTAGACAGCTGTGGGTAATACTTTCTCCTCTCGTGCTTAGTGACGAGGAATACCGATTATTGCGGCAAAACATATTCGAACGTTTAGCTAGCGGCACCCCTGTTCCCACAGAGACGTCTGTCATTCCCTTGAGCTCTCACACTCGCACGCTTCATGAAGGTGAGCTGACTGCGTTCTTATACATATCCCTTATATAGACTGACCATCATTCATCGCGCAGCCCCGCAGCTCAACTCGGAAGCTTATAATCCGCACCAGTTCCACTTCAAGTCTCGTAGGACACCTTCGATACGATCAAAATCCTCGGTCACATCAGCGGTGTCCAACTTGTTCAAGCGTGGGAGTCGTCGCATCAGTGCGACTCCAACGCAAGACAGCGCTATCAGCGAGTCATCAAGTATATCTCCATTAAGTCTCTTGACGTCCAGCCCTTTCAAACGCAGAACGATAGCCTCAGACTTGACAAGTGTTAGCCCGGCCCTGCGATCGGAATTACGACTTGATCATAGTCCGACGTCCACGCAGTCGTTCGCAGAGCATCGCTTGCTTGGCAGCGCTTCCTACCACACGATATCCCGAAGTATGCGGCGC